>ML266117.1:28191-49436 GCA_005239495.1 Nicotiana undulata | reverse complement strand
CGTACGCCACGACAGAGTTGAAAAGAAATTGTGAAATATATGGGATCGGGCCGTACGCCACGGTAGTGTTGAAACTAATTGAATATATATGGGATCGGGTCGTACGCCACGACATTGCTGAAAGTAATTGAATATATATGGGATCGGGCCGTACGCCACGATAGTGTTGTGAAATGTTGAAATATATGGGATCGGGCCGTACGCCACGACAGTGTTGAAGCAAGGAATTTGTTGTGGAAAGTAAATATTGAATATACATGGGATCGGGCCGTACGCCACGACAGAGTTGAAAAATAATTGTGAAATATATGGGATCGGGCCGTACGCCACGGCAGTGTTGAAAGTAATTGAAATGAATATGGGATCAGGTCGTACGCCACGACAGTGTTGAAAAGAAATTGAAATGAATATGGGATCGGGCCGTACGCCACGGCGAGTGTAGAAGGTACCTTATGGGAGCGGGCCGTACGCCACGACGGATCTAAGAATTTGTGATTATTGTATCGTCCGGTGGTCTTACCCTTGAAAGTGCTTTATTGTTTAGTTCAGCAATTGTTTGGATTTCTGCTTTTGATATATACACTTGTTGCTTATTTTCCCTGACATGCTTACTTTATTTGATTATATTCTATCATATGTTAGTACTGTTGGACCTTAGTGAGTATCAAGTCGACCTCTCGTCACTACTTCTTCGAGTTTAGGCGGGATACTCACTGGGTACATATTTATTTAATATGTACTCATGCTGCACTTTCTTTTCTTTTCTGTACTTGACTGTACAGGTCCGGAGGCTGGTACGTCTGATTATCAGGCCAGTGCTAGATATTGATAGCGTGGTCATACTTCACGGTGAGCTGCTTTCCCGGCGACTTCCTAGCAGCACCCTGGAGTTCTTTTGTTATATTCTCTGTCCATTTCATTCAGACTGAGACCCTGTATATATTGTAGTCATTGTATATCCAGTAGTTGCCCGTGGCACTCATGACACTAGTTCATGGCACACACGTAGTGTATATTTTAGGTTGTTGGCTGTACATATGTTATGAGACATGCCTATTGGTTGATTTTCCGCACTTGTAGTTTTATTTCACATCATCGCCATTATCATGTTTATATCTGTTAAAAATTGGTTAAAAGATGAAATTTGCATAACGGGGCATGGTAACACTTAGTGTTTCTATATTGGCTGGCCTAACCTCGCCGTTGGGCGCCATCGCGACCTGAATCGGGATTTTGGTCGTGACAACGTGGTATCAGAGCCCTAGGTTCACGTAAGTCTCACGAGTCACGAGCAGGCCCAGTAGAGTCTTGCGGATCGGTACGGAGACGTCTGTACTTAACTTCCGGAGGCTATGGGGTTTTAGGAAACTTCCCTTTATTCATATCCTGTCGTGCAGTCTATGATGTACTAAAACTTATTCTTCTATTCTCTCATAGATGGTGAGGACGCGTGCATCCAATGTTCCTGGTCCGGGAGAGGCCGCTGCCCCGGCTGTCCAAGGTCAGGGTAGAGGCAGGGGCAGAGCACCTGCTCGAAGCAGGGGACGAGGGCGTCCCAGAGCTACGCCAGTGGCACCACCAGAGGACCCTATTTTGGAGGAGCAGGATGAGGTGCCACCAGTAGCACCTGCTCCAGTGGATTTCATGACGGGGCCAGGCTTCCAGGAGGTCATGGGCCGTATACTGAGATTCATGGACACTATGTCTCAGGCTGGTTTATTTCCAGCCGACCCTGCTACTTCTCAGGCCGTAGGGGGAGTCCAGACTCCTACCGCTCAGGCCATAGGTCAGGCAGCAGATCCACGTCATACCCCGGGCACACCGCCCGTGGGAGGGGTTCAGCCCGTAGTAGCAGCCCTAGAGCCCAGGCCAGTTGCAGAGGGTGACAAACAGAAGATGTTGGATAGATGGACCCGACTTCGCCCTCCAGTCTTCGGGGGTGAGCGGGGAGAGGATGCTCATCATTTTATTGATAGGTGCAGGGACAGACTACACAACATGAGGATTTTGGAGTCCCATGGAGTGGATTTCACCACATTTTAGTTAGAGGGCAAAGCTCACAGGTGGTGGCAGTCATATTTTCTCAGCAGACCAACATATTCTCCTCGTATCACTTGGGACCATTTCGTTCAGCTATTTCTAGACAGATACATTCCACCTTCGAAGAGGGAGGAGCTACGAGGTCAGTTTGAGCGACTAGAGCAGGGGCAGATGCAGTGACTGATTATGAGGCTAGATTATCTGAGTTGTCTCGCCATTCCCTTATGATATTGCCTACTGATGCCGAGAGGGTGCGGCGGTTTGTGGTAGGCTTGCATCCAGGTATTAGGGCCTCTATGGCAGAGAGGTAGAGATGGGTATGCCATACCAGCTTGTAGTCGAGATAGCTCGACGGATTGAGGGTTACCGTTTGAGGAGCTGGGAGCAGGGTCAGCCAGGTCAGCAGGACAAGAGGGCCAGGTTCACAGGTGACTTCAGGGGTGCTCCAGCTAGGGGTAGAGGTCAGTTCGGAGGCGGCCAGTTCAGTAGGCCTTCATATTCAGCACCTCCACTACCTCCCAGGGGTATTTCAGCGAGGCCTCAGTTCGGTGCTATGCCAGAGCGTTCCTATCGTCCCCCAGCCACCCGGGGTGCACCCAACAGTTATTCCAGTCATCAAAGATCCTCTAGTTTCTATTTCTGTGCCTTACCAGAGGGTTCACACCGCCCTCCGGCTATTCAGGGTTCTTCCTCTTTCGGGTAGCGGGTTGTAGGACCAGGAGGTTGTTTCGAGTGTGGGGAGCCGGGTCATACGTGGAGGTTTTGTCCCAGGTATCGGGGCAAGGCAGTGCAACAGAGTTATCAACCTAGGAGTTCAGCACCAGCAGTTCGGCCGCCTCGAGGTGGAGGACATGTCGGCAGGGGTCGTCCAAGAGAGGGAGGCCAGTCAGGAGGAGGTCGGTTAGTTCCTATTCACTCTGGGGGAGTTCAGCCTTCAAGAGCCTCAACCAGATTTTATGCCATTCCGGCCAGATCAGATGCAATGGCCTCAGACGCCGTGATCACAGGTATTATCTCAGTATGTGGTAGGGAGGCTTCGGTACTATTTGATCTAGGATCCACGTATTCATATGTTTCCGTACTATTTGCTCATTTTCTGGATACCCCTTATGAGTCCTTGTGTTCTCCTATGTATGTGTCCACTCATGTGGGTGATTCTATGGTGGTAGACCGAGTCTACCGGTCTTGTGTGGTCACTTTCTGCGATTTTGATACCAGAGCAAATCTTTTATTTCTGGATATGATTGATTTTGAGGTTATTCTAGGCATGGATTGGCTATCTCCTTATCATGTTGTGTTAGATTGCCATGCCAAGACAGTCACTTTAGCCATGCCTGAGTCGCCTAGACTAGAATGGAGAGGTTCTTCCGTTAGTGCCTCCAACCGAGTTATTTCCTTCATAAAGGCTCGACATATGGTCGAGAAGGGTTGTTTGTCTTGCCTTGCTTATGTGCGGGACACCACCGACGAGTCTCCTACCATTGATTCAGTACCTGTTGTTCGAGAGTTTCCGGATGTGTTTCCTTTGGATCTTCCAGGCATGCCTCCAGATCAAGATATTGACTTCTGTATTGATTTGGGTCCAGATACTCAGCCTATTTCTATTCCTCCCTATCGTATGGCTCCTAAGGAGCTAAAGGAATTGAAGGAGCGGCTTGAGAAGTTGTTGGCCAAGGGGTTTATTAGGCCGAGTGTGTCGCCGTGGGGTGCACCTGTCCTATTTGTGAAAAAGAATGATGGGTCTATGCGGATGTGTATTGACTACCGCCAGCTGAATAAAGTGACCATCAAGAACAAGTATCCTCTGCCGCGCGTTGATGATTTGTTTGATCAGCTACATGGTGCTCGTGTGTTCTCTAAGATTGATCTGAGGTCAGGTTATCACCAGTTGAAGATTCGGCTTCTGATGTCCCGAAGACTGCTTTTCGCACCCGATATGGCCACTATGAGTTCTTAGTGATGTCCTTTGGCTTGCCTAATGTCCCAGCAACATTTATGGACTTGATGAATAGGGTATTCAGACCGTATATTGATTCCTTCGTCATCGTCTTCATTGATGACATCTTGATTTATTCGCGGAGCCTGGGTGAGCATGAGCAGCACTTGAGAGTTGTGCTCCAGACCTTGCGGGAATAGAAGCTGTATGCTAAGTTCTCTAAGTGCGAGTTCTTGTTAGATTCTGTGGCATTTTTGGGGCATGTGGTATCCGGAGAAGGTATCAAGGTTGATCCTCAGAAGATTGAGGCGGTTCAGAGTTGGCCGCGTCCTACTTCAGCTACAGAGATCAGGAGTTTCTTGGGCCTAGCAGGCTATTATCGCCGATTCATGGAGGGTTTCTCCTCTATTGCAGCCCCACTGACCAGATTGACTCAGAAGAATGCCCCGTTTCGGTGGTCCGACGAGAGTGAGGCGAGCTTTCAAAAGCTCAAGTCAGCTTTGACCTCGGCACCAGTTCTGTTATTGCCTTCTGGTTCTGGGATGTATACTGTGTATTGCGACGCTTCACGCGTCGGGTTGGGTGTGTGTTGATGCAGGATGACAGGGTTTTTGCTTATGCTTCGCGACAACTGAAGGTTCATGAAAAGAATTACCCTGTGCACGATTTGGAGTTGGCAGCGATTGTTCATGCTTTGAATATATGGCGTCATTATCTATATGGCGTATCTTGTGAAGTCTATACTGACCACCGCAGCCTGCAGTACTTGCTTAAGCAGAGGGACCTTAACTTGAGGCAGCGAAGATGGCTCAAGTTATTAAAAGATTATGATCTCACTATTTTATATCACCCGGGCAAGGCGAATATAGTAGCAGATGCTTTGAGCAGGAGGGCAGCGAGTATGGGTAGCTTGGCCTACATTGCAGCTGAGGAGAGACCTTTAGCCTTAGACATTCAATCCTTGGCCAATCGCCTTGTGAGATTGGACCTTTCAGAGCCTAGTCGAGTTTTTGCTCATGTAGTTGCTCAGTCTTCATTGTTGGGGGAGATTAAGGCTCGACAGTTTGATGATCCATGCCTTGTAGAGCTTCAGGATGTAGTGGTCCAAGGCAGGGCCAAGGAGGTTACTGTAGGCGAGGATGGTGTCTTGAGGCTCCAGGGCCATTTATGTGTTTCTAATATTGATGGCTTGAGGAAGAGATTTTTAGAAGAGGCCCACAGTTCTCGATATTCTGTTCATCCGGGTGCGACGAAGATGTACCGTGATTTTAAGCAACACTACTGGTGGAGGTGGATGAAGAAAGATATAGTGCAGTATGTGGCTAGGTGTCTCAATTGTCAGCAGGTCAAGTATGAGCACCAGAGGCCGGGAGGCCTGTTTCAACAGATGCCCATTCCTGAGTGGAAATGGGAACGCATCACCATGGACTTTGTGGTTGGGTTGCCTCGGACTTTGCGGAAGGTTGACGCGATTTGGGTCATTGTGGATAGGCTGACCAAGTCGGCGCATTTCATTCCTGTGGCTACTACTTATACTACAGAGAGACTGGCCGAGATTTACGTTCGAGAGATAGTCCGGTTGCACGGGGTGCCGGTGTCCATTATATCAGATCGAGGTCCTCAGTTCACCTCGCATTTCTGGAGACCATTGCACTGTGAGATGGGCACTCAGATAGATCTCAGTTTAGCATTTCACCCTCAGACTGATGGTCAATCGGAGCGTACAATTCAGATTTTGGAGGATATGCTCAGGGCTAGTGTGATTGATTTTGGCAGTCAATGGGACCAGTTCTTGCCTTTGGTAGAGTTTGCATACAATAACAGTTATCAGTCAGTCCAATATCGAGATGGCTCCCTTCGAGACTTTATATGGTCGGCGATGTCGTTCTCCGATTGGGTGGTTTGAGCCTGGCGAGGCCAAGCTATATGGTATAGATCTGGAGATGCCTTGGAAAATGTGAAGATTATTCAGGAAAGGCTCCGCACAGCTCAGTCCAGACAGAAGAGTTACAAAGATCAGCGGGCACGTGATGTAGCATTTATGGAGGGAGATAAGGTTATGTTGAAGGTTTCGCCGATGAAGGGCGTTATGAGATTCGGGAAGAAGGGCAAGCTGAGCCCCAGGTTTATATGCCCTTTCGAGGTGTTGAGGCGAGTCGGGGAGGTTGCTTACGAGCTCGCTTTACCTCCCGCCTTATCGAGAGTTCATCCGGTATTTCATGTATCCATGCTCCGGAGATATCATGCCGATTTCTCTCACGTGATTGATTTCAGCACTATTCAGTTAGATGAGAAGTTGGGCTTCGAGGAGGAGCCAGTTGCTATTATTGAGAGGCAGGACCGCCAGTTGAGGTCTAAGAGAATTTCTGCCATAAAGGTCCAGTGGAGGGGCCAACCAGTCAATGAGGTGACTTGGGAGTCCGAGGAGGACATGCAGAGCAGGTATCCACAGCTATTCGGCACCTCAGGTACGATTCTACGTCCGTTCGAGGACGAACGTTTGTTTTAGAGGGGGAGATTGTGATGACCCAAAAAGGGGTGGGGGGTCGTCTTATGTGAATCTAATTATTACTGTGTTTCGAGGCCCCGAAAGCCTCCGTTAATCTCACCCCGATGTGCGTGCGCAGCCCGGGCGCGTAGCCGGGAAGCCTTTATGTGAAAACTTGATTAAGAGTTTAATTTATGATAATTAATTGAATAAAGTTGACTTTGGTCAACATTTTTGGTAAACGGACCCGGATCTGTGATCCGCCGGTCCCGAAAGGTCCGTAGGAAAATATGGGACTTGGGCGTATGCCCGGAATCGAATTCTGAGGACCCAAGCCCGAGAAATGAATGTTTAAAGAAAATTGTTTTATGAAAATATTAAAGGCTTATGAACATGAACCTTGATGTGAAACCTGTGCTTCCATGCCCGTATTATGATTTCGTAGCCCGAAACATGTTCAATATACTTGAATTCAACTGCTAAGTCTCATCAATCTACATTGCATCTCACTTCTGGTAATTTTAAATTTTTTCCTAGTTGTTTAACTTTGTTAATTTCTTGTAAGTAGTTATTTTTTTTTTTTTCTTCCCTGTTTCTTTCAATCGATGCGTAGGTTTTGCTTAATAATGTTAAATTAGGACTAATTAGTTAAAAACACTGATTAAACACCTAGGGATCAATAATATGTGATTTTAGGCTAACATTGGAACGGATATTTGAAACCCTAGGTTGGTATTACTTTTCTTGGTTTACCGCGGTCCGCAATGGTATTTTGTGCGGTCCGTGTTGCTTCTACGTGGTTCGCAATACCATTTTGTACGGACCGCGATGGTATGATTTCATAAAGGTTTCAAGTTAAGGACCGCGGCCGCGGTGGTTTTTGTGCGGTTCGCGGTGCCTTAATGCGGACCACAATACCATTTTGTGCGGTCCACGGAGGCCTTTATCAGAGAGTGGGTAGTCTGAACCCACCTCAGTGCGCACTTCATTTTGTGCGGTCCGCGATCTGCAATTTTGCTTTTCATTTTCAACTGCCTGCAATCTTATTCTGCACAGCTTCATCTAATACTGTGATACTAACAAGCTTCAACTGAATTCCACTTGCTGACAATGGTTCGATCACGAGGCGGTGATAGAAAACAACAGGGAAAAGGAGAGTCCTCCCGGGGTAGAGGAAATGGCATGATCAAATTGGCTCCCCAAACCCGGCAAGCTATCAAAGACACCAGGGAGACACTAAAGGTTATTGATAGAGTTGCTTCCCATTCGGGAAGTGAGTTTGTGCCCTCCCGGGAGGCATCTGACTCAGACTCCGTGCCAGAGTATGTTCCTGGCTGGCCAGAGAGGAACAGATTGAGAGATACACCTCCGGGCACCCCTACTGCCCAAACGTCAGTGCGAAATTCTTCTGAGTCGTCTAAGGGCTCAGCTGCAGGCGGTGACAAGGCCTATTCTACCTCACCTACAGCTTCACTATCCGGTAAGGATTCCATATAAGAAGAAGGAGGGGGTAAGCCCCAAGTAGGATGAGTATAGAGAACCAGGAAATCGGAAGCATGGCAAGACAGGTTTGTGAGTGAACTAGCCTACCACAAGTTCCGAGAATGATGGCCCGATAGGAAGTTGATACCATAGAGGAAATTCATTACAAAGGACCTTTTTTCTCACAACCCTAATGTGCTTAGGCAGTCAAGAGAGAGCGCTGGTTGGGACTATTTCACATGCCAAGTGGTGGAGGCCAATGAGCACTTAGTTAAGGAGTTTTGCACCTATGTTGCCCACATCAAAAAGGGAACTAAAGTGACTAAGGTGCGAAATTTGACAATAATGTTTGATGGAATAACGATCAATGATTACCTGGACTTCCCTGAGGAGGATGAGGCATTGTACTTAGTGAAGCTAGTTTTGGGGGAGGATGCCCGTCTGTGGTTAGCAGAGTACTTGGAAATCCAAGGTACCACACAAGAAAGGTTGACAGCGGGAGTAAATATTCTGAGGAGAACCCTGAACTTCGAAGAAAAAGGGTGGGAGACGTTTGTGTGCTGCAGGCTAGACCCCACCACTCACGACAACTCTCTTCCTATCTCCTGGGCTATATTGGTGGCATCGATCATGGCGGGGTACCCAATCAACATCGGGAATGTAATGTCCAGGGTGATTACACGGGTGGTGAACGAAGGTGACAGATCCTACCCCTTCCCAAATTTCCTGACCATGTACTTAGAGGATCAAAAGGTAGAAAAAAGGAGATTTGATGTGAAGGTAAAGCCGAAAGCACCCTTTTCCTGGTATAGCCTACAGGGTGATGACAACCCTAAAGGAAAGAACCCCAAGGGCAAATCCACTGCTTCTACTGACTAGTCTAAAGAGCTAGTAGTAGTAGTGGCTCCTACTCAGCCCTCTTCAGCCACCCCAAGCATGGCTCCAGGACCCTCCACTTCTACAGCCCTAGATATTCCCTCATCTGCAGCATATCCTTTGACTGCCCACCGCTTGAGCCAGACCCTCGCCAGTATCAGCAACTGGATGCAGGCAACCACTTCTAAGTTGTCTGTACTTTCTACGTCGGTGGCAGCTCAGTCTGCACCTCCTCAGCCACAGGTCCCACAGTTAGTGGAGGACACTCTCAAGGAGCTTCTGTACAACCAGAAGAAGCTCCTAGAGAACCAGAAGTTGATCATGGATGTCGTTAGTTCTCATGGAAAGGCATTGAAGGATCTTTCTAAGGAGACAAAGAAACTGAGAAAGACTCGTGCTTCCAAGGAGTCGGTGAAGAAGTTGAGGGTGGAGGTAGAGAAGTTGAAGGATGATCACTTGCCTTTGGAGCTTTTATTGCATGACCCGACTCTAGCAGACCAGCCTGAGCCGGAGCAGGAGACAGAGAGGCCAGCAAAGAGGAAGAGGGTAATTCCTCGTACTGATGATGATGTTATAGAGTTGGAGGAACCGCAGGGAGGTTCCTCTAGACAGCACTAGATTCTAGTACATGCCCAGGATCTAGTACAGGCCCAGGACCCAGTACAGGCCCAGGTCCCAGTGGAGATACAGGTTACAGGGAGCGAGTCACAGGTTCCCGAGCAGTCCGAGGACCCAAGGAACCAGACTCATGAGACTATAAAGACGGAGGGCCAATAGGGAGTTTCTTTTTACTCTCTCTTTTACTTTGAGCTATTTTTGGTTAGTTAGCATTGAGGACAATGCTAGCTCTCATTTGAGGGGGTAGCCCTATTTGGATGGTTTGGATTGTATATATGACACTATTTTCTCTTATTATGCTTCTTTTTACTTTTGGTATGTACATAATTTTACCATTCTAGTTTACTTTTCGTACTTTACAACTTTGTTCTGTATATAAAGTTACCTTCTGATGTATATATTCATTCTCCCTTATGTATATTCGACTAAATCCCCTCTTGTATATATTTATTTTACTTTTCGCATTTTTCCTTTCATAGTTCTTATTTTATTTTCGTAGCTTCTTGTTTTGAAATTTTGCGTGCAATAAGCCTTTGGTTTTCTTAATGTCACGGTTCTTTCCAAAGGTGGAATTTGTGTGAACCGGGTGGCTCCACCCGATGATGGATGGCATGACAACCTTCTTAAGGGTTTGAGTCTGTTTTCTTTTTGCTTTTTGTGTAAATAGTAGCTAGTGAGTAATGGTGCCTCAGGCAAAGCTTCACTTGGGCCTAACACATTTGCCTTGATCCTATGGTCGAAAACAAATTGTTGTGTATAGGATGGTGAAAGTTGTGACCTTGAGACTCTTGTGTTGGCCGATAATCATCAAGTGGTTTTTCGGGACCATTGTGTTGCTCAAATCTTGGCTAAGTTTGTTGTGGGCCCCGGACTCTGTCTCTTTAGCAATCCCATAGCTTGTGTTGTCAGAATTTGAATTGCAAGTCCAAGTCCCGAGCCATTAGTCTAGAACTTGGCCTGAATGTTTGTCTAGGCGAAATCCTAAGTGTAGTTTGACTTAAGATGTGATTATAGGCTCTCCTTGATCCGAATGATGTCTTGAAAACTTCCATAGCCTACCAATGATAATATCTCTAGTCAACCCTTTTGAGCCATAGACCTTTTTCTTTCAAAAACCATGATACAAGCCTTTACCCGTTCTAAGACCCTCTCTTGGCACCCTCTATTTCCTTAGCACAAGGCAAAAGCATAAGTTTGGGGGAGAGACGAGGACTGCAACAAAGTGGAAAAAGGTAAAAAATGAAGAAAAGGAAAGGCAATGAAAAAGAAAGAAAATCAAAAAGTAAAAAAGAATGAACAATCTAGAAGAAATAAAGGGAATCAATAAAAAGAAAAGAGATGAAAGGTGTGGAACGTTTAGAAAGGATAAAAAGGTTTGAAATAAACAAGAAAGAGTGACAGTGTGTCTCTCTAACCCCTCACAAAGAACTTAATGACTCAAAAAGTCAAGAGAATGTATGCCAAAATGAAGCAAATGAAGTGCTTAAGGGAAGATGGAACCTACCTAGACCAAATATTTCCTACCTTGAACCAAAAGCCTTCACTATATCTCCACAAAAGCCCTATATGATATTGAGTTGAATGAAGCTTACATTAGTGGTGACTCACATAAGGGCCAAGCTTATGGTACGTAGAGCCGGACTTGAGACCTTTCTTTGAGAGAGATGAGTGTGTTTCCATTATCCTCGTTCTGAGTGCTACAATTTAAAAGTGAGGTTTGTTTAGGGAGAATTGAGGAGTATGAGTTTGGGTTCCACAATGACCAAAGTAGTAGAAAGAGTTTCTTTGATGGGTTGAGTCAACTCTTTATGTTCTTGTGTCACACTAAATCCATGGTGTTTAGAAGGCCGAATAATGTTAATGATTCATTTGAGTTAAGGGCAATTGTTAGTCCCAATTGATGCTAGAAGAGGTCACTTTAGGGCAGCTGAATTTTCTTGGATTTACTCTTAAGAGGTGGGTCTTATTTTGTTTGCTTGAGGACAAGCAAAAGCTTAAGTTTGGGGGAGTTGATAACTAGGGATTATAGTTCATTTTACACTCCTTCTTACTTGAATTTTGATTAAAAATGTATACAAAATAGTCCCAAAGGCTTACATGTTGTACTTGTTTGCAGGGTTTGGTCAAAAAGGTGACAATTAGTCAAAACCAACTCAAAAAGGAGTGAAACATGCACAAGTACCAAGAACAAGTCCAAGCATAGTGCAACAGATCCACTGCGGCCGCATTCCATTTAGTGCGGTCCGCAGTGAGGAGATTCAGAGAGGTGCATATCTTGGAAACTCAAGCATTGCGGCCGCAAAGTATTTTGTGTGGACCGCAGTAGCCTCACCGCGGCCGCAAGCGAGATTGTGCGGTCCGCAAGGATGGGGTTCAGAGAGCTGGGAGTTTGGAGGATTAATGCCAATGCGGTCCGTCCTTTTTGTGCGGACCGCAGTAGAAGCCATCGCGGCCGCGGTGCATTTTATGCGGCCCGCAGTGGCCAAGTTCATAGAGAAATGTTTGAAGCCAAAAAGCCTCACCGCGGCCGCACTCTATGTCTTGCGGTCCGCTGTACCCCCGCAGGGGTATTTTTGTCCAGAAAATTTGGCCTAGTATAAATACTTTCTTTTCCCATTTTTAGGTCAGCTTTTGAACTCTAACTTCGAGAAGAGCTCGTGAACGGCTGTATTAGACTATTTTGAGTACTTTTATAGTTGGTTTATTATTCAAACTTTAATTATTAGCTTGTAATTAAATCTTATGGGTTATTCTTCATCTATTTCTTTGTTTTCTTTCATTATTATGGTTAGCTAGACCCATTAGCTAGGGTTGTGGCTCAACCCTAGTATGGGTATTTGATGGGTCTTTTGATTTAAGGCTTAGATGTTTATGGGTAGTTGATATTTGGACTGATTTGTGTTTTCCATGTTAAATTAGTGGTTGCAAACACTAATTTGCGCCTATTTGATTTGGGTTCTACTTGAGAAAGAGAACTTGAGTCTAGGAAAATCAGTCCAACAAGGAATTGGGGTGTAATCAAGAGATTGATAGTCCCAATTAAAGGTTTAAACCTAGAGATAGTAATACCCGATTTGAGCCTATATTGCTTGCACAATTTTGACACCCAATTGGTCTCGAGGGAGTCAATTAGGGAAAAGTCACTCAAGCTACCGAGAGGTATAGAGTGAGTAATTTCATGCATTGGCTATATCACAATCCCCAACATAACGTCTTTTCCTTAGGCTTTAGATCCCGTCAAGTATTCACCTAGGAAAAAGTCACATCCCTAGTCCCTTTATCTATTGAGAAAACATCCAAAAGGATATTAGTTAGTTAGTTCGTAATTTCAAATAGACTAAACCGTAGTTTAATCACCAAACTATTTGATGAGAAGTGCAATTGAGAACATAACGCGCTACTAGATCACTTAGAAACGCAACTCCAACATATATAGCTCCCTGTGGAATTCAATCCCGACCTTTCGGGTAAAAGCTGCATTGACCCCCGTACTTACTACTCTTTCGTTGTATAGGCGGGAGCCGATCAGTTTTCTGAAGAAGAATATTTTCACGAGATTTGGGACACCCCGTGCCATCATCAGTGACGGGGGTCTCATTATTGCAATAGGGCCTTTGATTCATTGCTACCCAAGTATGGTGTCAATCATAAAGTGTATACTCCGTACCATCCTCAAGAAAGTGGCCAAGTTGAAGTGTCTAATCGTGAAATCAAGAACATTTTGGCCAAGACAGTGAATGCTAATCGGACTTATTGGTCCCGGAAGTTTGATGATGCTCTTTGGGCTTACCGGACAACTTTCAAAACACCTATCGGTATGTCTTCTTATCGGTTGGTCTATGGCAAAGCATGTCATCTTCCAGTGGAATTGGAGCACAAGGCACTATGGGCATTGAAAAAGTTGAATTTGGATTGGGATACAGCTGCAAATCTTAGAGTTGACCACCTCAATAAGCTAGATGAGTTTAGATTCCATGAATATGCTAGTTCTTCTTTGTACAAAGAGAAAATGAAGTACTTGCACGACAAATATGCCAAAAACCGAGAGTTCCAGGTGGGAGACTTGGTGCTTATTTTCAATTCTAGGCTTCGTCTTTTCCCGGGCAAACACAAGTCCAAGTGGAGTGGCCCGTTTGAAGTGGTATTGGTTACACCCTTTGGTTCTCTTGATAATGGGGAGATCTTTCGTGTGAATGGGCACCGGTGCAAGCATTATCTGGGTAAATTTGATGATAGCCATGTGGTGGCTTTGCTGAAATTCCTTTGAACATGGTAAACTGCGTCGTGCCGCGACATTAAATCGGGCGCTTCTTGGGAGGCAACCCAAGCATTTTCTTTATTTTTGGTTGTTTTTGGTAGGATATATTTTTTGTGAACTAACCAATTGTGAAGTTGATGTAGGACTTGATAGATGCAGTGCAGGTGAAAATCTGGAATGAGCAAAGTGGCCAAATTCCGCTGTAGTGGTCATAAAACCGATGTCAGCAGTGGCCAAGCGTTGTAGCGGAAAATGTCCGCTGACAGTGGTTCAAATGGGGCAAAAATCATGCTCTCTGAATCTCCACTTCGCTATAGCGTTTACTATTTCGCTGTCGCGGAGTGCATTCCGCCGGGGCGACCAAATTCCGCTGCAGTGGTAAAGGTCAAATGTCAGCAAATTCAAAAGACCAAAAGCGCGGTCAGCGGTTAAAATCCGCTGTCGCGCTTGGTAAGTCAGTCATGGGTCCCACTCTTAAGTATATATACTAAGGGACCCCCACTTTTTACCCTTTTCACTCATTTTCTCACAAACCCGACATAGTTACTGTGCATTTACTCCTTCACTGCTCCTCTAAGGCTTTTAATTTCATCATTTTCATCTTTCATCTTCCTTCAATTACTGGTATTTTCTCATGTTTTACTTTTCCTTAGTTGAGTGTTTGTTATTAGTTTTAGATTGTTTAATTGTGTTTTATTTTGTTTGCTTTTTCATATAGAGTTAGTGCAACCCTAATCTTCGAAATTGAATTGTTAGTGTGTTTTACAATGTTAGGGTAATACTTTCTGAGTTCCTATGTGGGAAAAAGGGTGCTTCATAGGTGCAATTTTGTGAAGATTTTGAAATTTTAATGAACCCTAGCCCTAAGTGCATTGTGTTCACGACCTCCGCTGCAGCGTTTCAGAATTCCGCTGACAGCGGAGGTCCAAAACCTCATATTGTCCATTTGAGAGTTCCGCTGCAGCGCTCTAAAAATCCGTGGACAGTGGTCCTGTGTAACGCTGCAGCGGTCAATAAAGCACGGTCAGCATTTCACAGGTTCAACGAGTTAACTCTCAGAAGTTTCCAATTTCTGCTGCAGCGGCTAGATTTCCGCTATCAGCGGTGGCCAAACGCTGCAGCGTTTCCATTTTCCATGGTCCATGTTTCATAGGTTCATAGAGGGGTAGTCTGAGTTCCCTGATTCTGGTGCAGCGGTTCTTTTCCGCTGACAGCGGTTTGGTTATGCTAACACTGTTTCATCCTCTGCTTCTATTTGGTACTTAGGTACACTATATTAACAATGTTTGTTCTATGTTTGCAGAGAATGGTGAGATCAAGGCGAGGACCTGAAAAGCAACCCGGGAGAGGTGAACCTTCAAGGGGTCAAGGCAAAGGAAAGCAACAAAACCCATTGGGCCCGAAACAAGCAATTGGGAAGAAAAAAAAGAGAAAAAGAACAAGTCCCTCAGAATCAGAGTCCAGTGAGTACTTGCCCTCCCGGGAAG
The DNA here is from genome assembly GCA_005239495.1 of Nicotiana undulata. Lineage (NCBI taxonomy): Eukaryota > Viridiplantae > Streptophyta > Magnoliopsida > Solanales > Solanaceae > Nicotiana > Nicotiana undulata. Next base: position 34,251 of record ML266117.1, on the reverse strand, counting down.
CTTCGGAGGGACAGAGTGGGGCAGCTTTAGCAGTTGCATTACCAAAGCCTAGGAGACTCATCAACGAGCCCACTAGCTCGGAGTCTTCTGATGATTTCCTCTAGCCATTCAGCCACTCCCCTAGAAGGCAGAGATGCAGCAGCTCAATCAGCAGCCCCTCCTTCCATCAACCTTGAAAACTCAGACGAGGGACCTGATGATGGAAGGGGTGGAGACACTCAAGCACAGACTGCTGGTATTCTAAGGACCAGAAACCCCTCAGCATGGGAGGACCGGTTTGTCTCTGAACCGTCCTACCATCAGTTTAGAGACTCGTGGCCCCAAAGATCTCTCATCCCAGAAAGACCATTCATCATCAAGGATCTTCTACCCCTCAACCCCGATGTGAAGAAGCAGTTTTTAGAGAGGGAGGGGTGGGACTTCTTTACACTCAAAGTAGTTGATGCCAATGAATTTTTGGTGAAGGAGTTCTATACAAATGTGGCATACACCAAAAAGAACACATATCTCACCAAAGTTTGCAATCAGAAAATTTTGTACAATGGCAAATCCTTTAATAGGTATGCGGGGTTCGGGGATGAAGATGAGACTCGGTACTTGGAGAAGGTGAATCAGAAAGATTTGGCTCGCCCATGGTTGGCTTCAGTCATTGCTATTCCAGGGACTACACCGGATTGGTTGGCTGGAGGCATAATTAAGAGAAATACATTGAGCTTTGAGGCCAAAGGATGGGCCACATTTGTTTGCAGCAGGATAGACCTAATACTCCATGATAGTGATATGCCCCTTGCCAGGGCGGTGATAGTGGGTGCTATTATGGACAGCACCCCGATTAACATCGGGAATATCATGTACAGAGTGATAGAACGGGTTTTGAAAAAGAATGCGGCCTCTTATCCCTTTCCCAATTTCTTGACTATGTATTTCCAAGACAACGAGGTTGAAGGGAGGGATTTTGACACATTTGTGAAGCCCCAGACAGCTTTCTCTTGGTACACTTTAAAGGGACCAGACAACCCCAAGCAAAAAGGGAAAGCTTCCACATCTACATCCCCTAGTACTTCCACAGCCACAGAGCCTTCCGCTACTGCTGAAGGCTCCATTGCCTCTGAGGGGCCCACTGCTGCTGCTGTCCTAGAGCCTCCATCAGATCCTGCTATGCCCATACCAGTCTCAGTTCCATCATCATCCACTTATCCTCGGACGGCCCTGAAAGTGTCGCAGACTTTAGTTGGTATCACCAACTGGCTGCAGGTAGCCTCTTCTAGACTTTTTGACCTGTCTTCTACAGTTGCAGCCCAGTCAGCTCCGGCACCCATTGCATTGCCTCCTACTCTGGAGGAAACATTGAAGAGCGTGGTGGACAACCAGAAGAAAATCATGGAGACACTAGAAAAGAAACAAGCGGAGATCACTTATTTGGGGAAGTATGTGAAGAAGATGAAAAAGGCCCAGGATGATATGAAGAAGGTACAAAAGAAGATGCTGGAGACTCAAAAAGCTTTGGTGAAGGAGATGGCATAGGTAGTAGCGACGGGGGACATCCCCCTTGATCTTTTATTGGGAGAGTAAGAGCCCACTAAGCAAGCCACGCATGTTGATGAGGCAGACCTTCCATCACCCTCAGTTCGTAGAAGAGTCATCACGCGGACTGATGACATGGAGATTTAGCTCGAGGAGCCCGAGGGCAAGACATCCATGCAGAAAGAGGACCCTGCTACCACCACTGCCACAGTGCCTTCTTCATCAGCCCTAGTTGATCCCTCACCTATGTCGTCTGAGGCACCATAGGGAGTTTACTTTTACTCTCTCTCACCCCTCTCCCCTGATTTATTTTTGGTTAGTTAGAATTGAGGAAAATGCTAGCTTTTATTGGAGAGGGTGGCCTCTTGTTGGTAGTTGATAATTTCAGACAATTTGATAATTTTTGGGTTGTAATAACTGTTAATACTCTTTTTCTTTTTCTTATTTACATTTCCGTACTTTTAATTTTGGTATGTATATATTCAGATTCCCTACCTTATCATATGTATATATTCATCCCCTATTGTGAATATTCATTTTTGGTTTTTCGTATTTTCTACTTTATAACTTCTTTAGCTTTTTCCATTTATAGTCTAACTTCGTATTTTAGTTAGTAGCTTCTTTTTAATTTGCAACTTCTTCTTTTCCTTTTTGCGCTGTCAATAAACCCCTGGTTTTCTTAAAGCCACGGTTCTTTCCAAGGTTGGAAATTTTGCAAACCGGGTGTCTCTTCCCTACGACAGACGGTGTGACGATCTTATTAAGGGATTGAGTTAGTTTTTCGCTTTTTTTTTTGTTTTTGTTTTTTTTTTGTTTTCTTTTGTTTCAGTAGTAGTGAATAAATATGATTCAAATAGAGCTTCACTTGGCACCAACAAATTTACCTTTGACCTTATGGTTAAAGACAGATTACAAATGAGGCTAGTTCTAGTTGTGACCCTGAGAGTCTTGAGTTGACTGAAACTGTCGTCAGGTGGTATTCATGGCCATATTTGAGTTTTCAATTTGAACCAAGATTTTTTGGACCCTCGACTCGATACTCTTTAGAAATCCTAAGGCTTGTGAGGTGAGGTTTGTAATTGCATATCCCGAGTGCCCTGCCTAAAAGTCTAGAACTTGCCCCGAGTGTTTTTCTAGACGGAATCTTAAGTGAGCTCGACTTGTGAGATGATCATAGGCCTTCCTTGACTCCCTACTGAAATTGAAAGACCTCTTTAGCCTACCTTGACATGATCCCTAGTCAACCCCTTTTGAGCCTGAGCCGATTTGTTCAGAAACCACGTTGTTAACCTTCATCGGTTCTCTAAAGATCCTCTCTTGGCACCCATTCTTTCCTTGAGCACTCTTGATGAAGAATATGCAAAAATCATATGTTTGGGGGAGAGAGGAGGATTTGCATGGTGATGAAAGGCTTGGTGATAAAAAATGGGCCAAAGAAAAAGTTGAAAAGCAAAATGAACCTGTTGGCCCATGTCACTGAATGGGTTTTGAAGATTGACAACAGACGTCTAGTTGAACCAGGTCCATCGTAGCATACACTTCTGAATGAAGCAGTTGGATCACAAATTGTACAAGTCTAGGAGATATCAATGATTGCTAAGTATCAAAGAACTAAGAGAATGTCTCCTAATACGAAAAGGTTTCAAATTGATAAGAGAAGATAGAAGTTGCTTTCAGCTAGGACAGAAATAGAAGAAGGAAGTTGAGTCACAATCAAACTCGTTTACCAAGGAAGAGTTGGATCAGAATAGAATCATGGACTCAACAAACGGAATCTATAAATAATCAATGTATTACTGCTGAAAGAGGTGACACACAAGTGCAAAAGTGAATCAAGTTCTGAAGCAAAAGTTCCAGAGGTTTTGCAAATAGAATTGTTGTGCGATACATAGGCTACAGTTCAACTAGAAGGAACAGTTTCATTGTTTGTATATTGAGTCTAGTTGATTGTAGTAGGAGTTTAAATACTGTATCTTATCAGCTTTCATAGAAGCAATTGTAATAGGTACAAACTGATCAAGTTAGATTTAGCTTAAATTCTGTAGAAATTAGCTAGAGGCTAGTTGATACAAAGAGGATTAGAGTTAGTCCTAGGATTACAAAAGAGTTTATTTTGTAAGTCCGTTTTGGCTCAGAGTTTAGTGAAGAGTTTTGAGCAAATCCTACTGAGGAGTAGGTCGTGGTTTTTTCACCTTTTGAGCCAGGTGTTTTCCACGTAAAAATCTCTGTGTCTTTACTATTACTGCTTAATTATTCCGCAAATAGTAGTAAGTAGTAGACTAAGAAGAACCTGGTTCTTCTTATTAGACAGCACTCGAAAATTGGGTACTGCACAATTAACTTATAATATTGTGTAGTATTGAAGTCTAAAACATCAATTAGTATCAGAGCGGGTTATCCATGAAGAGGCTAACACCTAGGAAAAGATCAAGATGAGTGCACCACCTGGGAACTGGGAAGGACAATCAACTGCAAGGCCACCACTCTTCAACGGCCAGTACTATTCTTGGTGGAAGAATAGAATGAAGGATCACCTTATTGGAGAGGACTATGAACTCTGGGACATAGTCACTGATTGACCACTTGCAACAATAAAGAAAACTGTTGAAGGAGTAGATGTGCCTAAAACTAGGGCTGATTGCACAGCTGAGGATCTGAAGAAATGGGAGAAGAATGCCAAGGCCAAGAAGTGGCTAGTGTGTGGACTAGGACCAGATGAATATAGCAGAATCCAAAGTTGCACCACTGGCAAGGAAATCTGGGATACTCTACAAGTGGCAACTGAAGGAACAACTCAAGTGAAGAGGTCTAGAGGTACATTGCTATACTCTCAGTATGAAAACTTCACTATGAAGGAAGGTGAAACAATTCAGGAGATGTACACAAGGTTTACAACCTTGACTAATGAACCCAAGTCTCTTGGAAGAGTCATCCTTGAAGAAGACAAGGTTGAGAAGATCTTGACAAGGGTTCTACCTATCTCCTGGGAAAGCAAGATAACCCATTCAGGAATCCAAAAATATGGCAACCCTTAGACTAGATGAGTTGATTGGCAACCTTACTGCTTATGAACTCAGAAGGCAGACCATGAAAATGGATGCCCCAAAGAAAGAAAGAAGTCTAGCACTAAGGATCACAGAGGGAGATGATCTGGAGGATGATGAGATGGACATGATCACCCAAGAATTCAGAAACTTTCTCATAAGGAAGAAAGGCATCTCTAGAGGGGGAAACTTCAACAAGGCAAAGGCTCCTGAAAGGCCAGCTAATGAGGGATGCTACAAATGTGGAGAAACTGATCATCTCATCAAGAACTGCCCCCAGTGGGAAGTGGAATGGAGGAAGGAGAGATATGAAAGAAAGAACTGGAAGAAGGATTTGGTCCATCCCAAGAAAACTACTACAAAGGCTATGGTTGCTGCTTGGGGGGAAAGTTCAGATGAAGAATCAGAAGATGATGAGACAGAAGATCAAGCTCTCATAGCAGTTGGAGAATCTGATGAGGAGACTTATGAAGAACCACAGGTAAGTATCTCACATCTTAAAACAAAAATAAAGTTTCTATCTAAGGAGAAACTCTCTGAGTTGCTACTTGACTTCATTGATGATTCTGAGGAGAACTCTAAAGAGAAAGATCAACTATCTAAAGAGTGTGCAATGCTGAGAGCAAAATGCATGGACTTGGAAATAAGGGTCAGTGAATTTGAAAAGAAAAACATTGTCTTGATGAACCAGGTTCAACCACTCGATACTGAGATTCTAGAACTAAATTCTTAAAATTTAAAGTTGAGACTAGGATCCAGTAAAAAGGTAGTTGATCACTCTCATGCGAAGTTAGAAGAAGACTTAGGTAAATTGAAAGATAAAATGTATGCCAAAGATGAGCAGATAAAGTCTCTTAAAGAAGAACTTGGCAAAGTCAAACATGAATTTGATAGAACACGTAAGTGGAATAAGTCTTCTGATGCTTTAATATGGCTCCAAGAGAATCATAGTAGCAACCGGAGAGGGCTTGGTTTTGGGAGTCAATTGCCTAAATGGGATCCCAAAAGCAAGTATCTCACTCTCCCTGAAAATAAAATTTGCACCCATTGTGGGAAGACTGGCCACTCTAAATATGAGTGTTCTGCAAAAGAAAAGGCCAGTCAGAAAAATGAGAGATTCATTAAAAAGAAAAATTGGCTACCAAATTGGGCCAGAAAAAATCTGATTCATCCATTCTCTCATGGAAAGGGACCCAAACTAGTTTGGGTTCTTAAAACTAACCCCTGATCTCTTTTGAAGGACAAGTGAAGTGAGGCAGCCAATTTTGGTTTTTGGATAATGGCTGTTCTAAGCATATGACAGGAAACAAGGAACAGTTCCTTTCACTTGAAAATCTCAAAGGAGGAAATTTCTCCTTTGGAAACGGAAAGAAAGGTGAAATAATAGGGGTCAGCAGGGTAGGTAAAGATGACACACGTTCAATAGAACATGTGTATCTGATAGATGGCTTGAAATATAGCCTTATCAGTGTGTCACAACTGTGTGACAGAG
>ML266117.1:0-27247 GCA_005239495.1 Nicotiana undulata | reverse complement strand
ATGAGAACTCTAAGTAGAGGTGGAAAGAGATATGTTATGGTACAAGTAGATGATTTCTCAATGTTCACTTGGACCTTGTTCTTGGCATCTAAGGATGAAGCATTTGAAATGTTCACCTCATTTGTCAAGAAGATTCAGAATCAATTAAGACATCAACTAGCATCCATTAGATCTGACCATGGTACTGAGTTTGAGAATGCTAAGTTTACTGAGTTCTGTGATGAACATGGTGTGAATCACAATTTTTCTGCTCCTAGAACCCCACAGCAAAATGGGGTTGTTGAAAGGAAAAACAGAACTCTTGAAGACATGGCAAGAACCATGCTTCTATCAAGCAAACTACCTCACAGCTTCTGGGCAGAAGCAATTAACACTGCATGTTATATTATCAATAGATGCATGACCAGACCTCTGGTAGAGAAAACTCCCTATGAATTACTTAAAGGGAGAAAGCCCAACATATCCCATCTTAGGGCTTTTGGATGCAAGTGTTATGTGCATAATAATGGCAAAGATTCTTTAGGAAAATTTGATCCCAGAAGTGATGAGGGAGTGTTCTTGGGATATTCTACACATAGCAAAGCTTATAAAATATACAATAAAAGAACTATGTGTGTAGAAGAAAGTGTACATGTTGTCTTTGATGAAACTAACACTTTATCTGAGAGACAGGAACCAGAAGATGAGGAGCTTGGACTGATGAGGAGAAATGACTACAATGAAGCACCTATGGGAGATGGAACAGGTGATGGACCGGGTCCAACAACCCCACACAACTCGATAGGGGGAATTCCTCATGAAAATACTGGCCCTGATCCTGTTCCACTGCAACAAGACAACTTGGAACAATCCAGAAGTGAATAACTAGCTCTCAAGCCACACAGATATCAGAGTTCTCACCCTCTTGAGAACATCATAACAGACCTAAGATCTAGAATCAAAACTAGATCCTCCTTGAAAAATCTGTGTGCGTTTGATGCATTTCTATCCATGATTGAACCAAAGAACATTGCTTAAGCCCTGAAAGATGCCGACTGGGTAACTGATATGCAAGAGGAGCTGAATCAATTTGTAATAAGTCAAGTATGGCACTTGGTACCCAGACCATTGGACAGATCAATAATTGGCACCAAGTGGGTCTTCAGGAATAAACTCGATGAGGATGGAACTGTTACTAGAAACAAGGCAAGACTGGTTGTTCAAGGATACAGCCAAGAAGAGGGAATTGATTATGATGAGACCTTTTCTCATGTGGCAATATTGGAGGCAATCAGACTTCTTATAGCATTTGCTGCACACATGGAATTCACTTTGCATCAGATGGATGTAAAGAGTGTTGTGACAACCCAGCCGGTCGTTTTGCATATTATGACCCCGTTCCCTTAAATAAAACCTTCCATAGTGGCTACTCATGCTTTATGACTTGCGGGAGTGGGTGGTTCGGGATTTGGAAATGATTTGAGTGGTTTAGAAACACTTGGTTCCTTAAGGTTGGCCTATTTGGCCAAGTTTGACTTCGGTCAACATTTTGAGCAAACAACCTCGGAATTGAGTTCTGATAGGTCCAGTGACTCCGTATGATAATTTCGGACTTGGGTGTATGTTCGGCTCGGGTTTCTGACGACCCGGGAGCATTTCGACGCCCGAAATGGAAATCAGGATTTCCTTAAGTTTGGAATTTGGCTTGAAACGGGACTTTATGCTATCGAGGTCTGAACGGAATTCCGGGATAGGGAATAGGTCCGTATAGTCATTTATGACTTGTCTGCAAAATATTAGGTCATTCCAAGTAGTATAGACCCGCTCAGCATAATGAGATAAATTCTAGAAATTTCAAAAATATTAAGTTATGATTTCAGGGGTTTTGGAGGGTGATTTTGAGTTTTAGCGATGTCATGAGTGTTCCATAGGCTCGAGCAAGTCCGTATAATGATTTGGGACCTGTTGGTATGTTTTGACGGGGGCTCGGGTGGGCCCAGGAGCCTCTCGGACCCCGCACGAGGCCAAAAACCAGCAAAAACCATTGTTGGTGCAGTTACTTCTGGTGTGACCGCACCTGCGGTCTCTCAGTCGCAGGTGCGACCCCCATCACAGGCGCGACCCTTATTCCGCAGGAGCGGGACCGATGGTGCGGACTCCTTCTCCGTAGGTGCGATGCCCAGGGTCCCAGGCCCTTTTCCGCAGGGGCGATGATATTCTCGCAGGTGCGAGACCGCACCTGCGGTCCCAAGGTCGCAGGTGCGGAAATCACTGTTGCCAGCCCCTTTTAAATGTCCCAAAATACGGGTTTTCTTAATTTTTATCTACCATCAACCTCCATTAGAGAGCATCCAAGTTTGATCAACACCTCCCACGACCACCCACTGTAGAGGTAAGTAATTCTCTTCTATTTTTCACTATTATGCATAGAATTCAACGGGTTTAATCCCTAAAGAATCAAAAATCATAAAATTTGGATAGGAATTCTAGGGCTTTGAATAAATTGGTGAATTATTCATTTGAGGCTATGAATCCTTGTATAAATCACATAACTTCGATCCTTATACTTCGGGTAGATGATTCCTTCAAGAATTTTCGAAATCCAAACGTGTGGGCCCGGGGTCGAAATTCCGGAAATGGTCAAGAATGCTTAATTTTAGGATTTCTTGTTAATTCTTCTTCTTGGAACCTAAATTAATTCAATTATACCATGTTTGGTTAGTTGCGAGCCGTCGAGGGTGAATTTCGGAGATTCGGGCGCATCCTTGATCCGAGGGGTGATATCGTCACGAGGTGAGTCTCCTTTCCAAACTTGTAAGGGGGAAATGTCCCCGTAGGTTCCTTGTTTGCTATGTGTACATGTTGAGGGGGTCGCGTATGTACCAAGTGATGAGAGTCCGTACGTGGCGACTATATTGCTATGTCGGGTAGCCGTAGGAGCCACGAGCATGCCATTTCGTGTATTATTTTAACCATTGTATGTATTATAAATTGTGTTTACTGTTGAAATTACATGGGAGAGGTAAAAAAAATATGATGATGAAAATCCTAATTGGATATCAGTGACATGAGATTGACACAATCCTGTTGAGTTCACGGTCGAGTCGGTACCCGTAGGTACCTACATGTGAATACTATTACTATCGATTCAGCACACGAGTCGCAGGCATGATGCGCGATCGTGGGGAGCTTATTACTATCGAGTCAGCACACGAGTCGCAGGCATGATGCGCGGTCGTGGGGAGCTTATTACTATCAAGTTAGCACACGAGTTGCAGGCATGATGTGCGATCGTGGGGAGCTTATTACTATCGAGTCAGCACATGAGTCGCAGGTATGATTCGCGATTGTGGGGAGCTTATGACCTCAGTCCTTATGACCTACCTTATGACTCCAGCCGGTTGTCTTGTCCGCGTCGGTATATGTACACTTGAGTCTGGATCACATATGACAGTATTGGCAAGGTATTGTTGGATAATAGGAACTGTTATTTGGTGTTCTTACTTGTGTTACATTATGTGTTCATATACTAGCTGTTTACTGTTTCGCATGCCTATTGCTTTAGCCTTATCTTGTTCTATATTAAGTTGCTGGACCTTAGTGAGTATCTAGTCGACCTTTCGTCACTACTTCTTCGAGTTTAGACGGGATACTCACTGGGTACATATTTATATATATGTACTCATGCTGCACTTTCTTTCCTTTTTTGTACTTGATTGTACAGGTCCGGAGGCTGGTCCATCTGATTTTTAGGTCGGTGCTAGATATTGATAGCGTGGTCATACTTCACGGTGAGCCGCTTTCCTGGCGACTTCTTAGCAGCACCCTGGAGTTCCTTTTGTTATACTCTCTGTCTATTTCATTCAGACTGAGACCCAGTATATATTGTAGTCATTGTATATTCAGTAGTTGCTCGTGACACTCGTGACGCGGTATATATTTTTGGGTTTTGGGTTGTGTATCTATGTATATGTTTTATTTTGGCTTTGTATTTACTATGATTTTACCTTCACTCAAGGCTAGTATCATGTTAGTTGTTTTAGACTGGTAATTATTGATTTGTTTGACCGAATGGGAAGGGTATCACTTAGTGAAGGTTATATCGGCTTGCCTAACCCCGCTGTTGGGCGCCATCGCGACTTGAATTAGGATTTGGGTCGTGACAAGTGCCTTTCTCAATGGCTATTTGAAGGAAGAGGTATTTGTAAAACAGCCTCCTGGTTTTGAAAGCAAAGAATCACCTGATCATGTATATAAACTTGACAAGGCTCTCTATGGTCTCAAGCAAGCACCTAGAGCTTGGTACGAGAGATTGTCAAAATTCCTGCTGGAACATGGGTACAAACGAGGCAAAATAGACAGTACTTTGTTCTTAAAGGAAAAGGGAAAAGATCTTCTGATTGTACAAATATATGTTGATGATATCATATTTGGGGCAACAACTGAGAAGCTCAGCAAGGAATTTGCTACATTAATGGGGAGTGAGTTTGAAATGAGTATGATGGGTGAGCTAACCTTTTTCTTAGGTCTGCAAATCAAACAAACTCCACATGGAACAATGATTCATCAGCAGAAGTATGTGAGAGAACTCCTCAAGAAGTTCAAAATGGAAGATTCAAAGGAGATAGATACCCCAATAGCCACAGCTACAAAATTAGATGTGGATGAACCTGGTTCATCCGTTGATCAGAAGACGTACAGAGGGATGATTGGATCTCTACTATATCTTACTGCAAGTAGACCTGATATTGTGTTCAGTGTGGGACTATGTGCTAGGTTTCAAGCCAATCCAAAGGAGTCCCATCTCACTACAGTGAAGAGAATTTTGAGATATTTGAAGGGCACTACTGATTTGTGCCTTTTGTATCCTAAAGGTAGTAATTTTGACCTTGTAGGGTATGCTGATGCTGATTATGCAAGTTTCCTGGTTGACAGGAAAAGTACTTCAGACATGGCTCACTTTTTGGGCTCCTGCCTTGTATCTTGGGCTACCAAGAAACAAAATCCAGTAACCTTGTCTACTGCTGAGACTGAATATGTGGCTGCAGCCTCTTGTTATGCTCAGTTGCTGTGGATTAAGCAACAACTCCTGGACTTTGGTATAGATGTGGGATGCATTCCTATTTACTGTGATAACACTAGTGCAATTAGTATGACTAAGAACCCGGTTCATCACAAGAGAACTAAGCACATAGATGTTAGGCACCATTTCCTGAGGGATAATTATGAGAAGGGGATGATCTCAATTGAATTCTGTGCCACTGATCATCAAATTGCTGATATATTTACCAAAGCATTGAGTAGGGAGCATTATGAGAGAAACAGGCTTGAATTAGGGATGATTAAGATCACCTATTGAGAAAAAAAAGGGATGAGGAAGTTTTATGGCTAGAAATTTTAATTTGGTACTTAATCAGATTAATCATTGCTCAGCACTATGTATTTGTTGTCATACTCTTATGCCATGTATTAATATGATTCCCTAGTTGCTAATGATGTTTCTCTATTTGTGAATTGAGGCAAAATAAAGTTTTTTTTTCAGGATGAACCTGGTTCATCCATGCTGGTTTACATAACTGACAAGGTACGTTTTCATCTACATACATGTATTAATTCAAGTACAGTCATACATGAGTAGGATTCTATCCTTTTATGGTTCTGTTCAAATTCTCGTACTTACCCAAATAATGAACCAGATTCAAGAAGTTCTGTCACATTAAATTAGCCTAGTTTTAGGGGGAAAGAAACGGTCTAATAAATGTCAAATCACTTACAATCCTTAAACGATGAGTATCCTACTTGTGTTAATACACGTCCATTATAATCACCCCAGCCACAAGTTATAAATAGGCCATCATTACCCATAGTGAATAAAGCTATAGACGAACCCTGTTCAAGTCATTCAACACTCAAATCTCCATTGTCTTTTGCCCTCTCTTCTTTTTCTCTCAAAAATTAAAAATGTCGTTTGCTTCATCTGATTCTCAAAATCGTGACTACGATGAAGGAGTATACGAGTCTGATTCTCCACTGGTGTACAGTTCTGAATCCTCTGAGACACCTGAAACCCCTGGATACTGTGATGCTCTTAAACCTACACCAAACCCTATCTCAGCCCCAAAACCTCGTCGTGTCAAGGTTCTTGCACAAATATCTGTGGCTTTCGGGTCACGAGAAAAATTCTTGGAACATTTATTACAAGCTGAAGAAGAACCTAAACCTGATTTATCCAGTGAATCATTTAAATCAGTACATGAGGACGATGCACCTGGTTCATTAAGTGCTGAGAAAGGTAATACTGAAGTTACCTCTGTGTTAAATTCTGAAAATAGATTTGTGCTGGTTGGGTCTGTGGTGGATGTGGAAGTGCCAAGAAGGCCAAGAAAAATTGGGAAAATTCTTGAGAATGAGGGAGATGCAGGTGTGAGGGGATCTGGGAAGGACGGTTCCATACTTAGTATTTGTGGCCCCATTCCTGAGAATCTTGAAGATGATGTCGTAGTGATAGGGGGAACTAATGAAGTGGAGGAAGCTGCTGCTGGATTAGAACAGCTTATGAAGGAGATAGATGATCGTGTTTCTTCTGGGGAAGAAACCTTGGCTGAGAGACTTAAGAAACTGGGGGACTCATACAACCCCAAGAAGAGAAGGACTCCCTAGTCCATCAAGTCTAAGGCCTCAAAGAAAAGGAAAACTGATGAGTCTGTTGGTGTACCTATTCCAAGGGTACGAGCTATGAGAAATACTGTTCGTGAAAAAGAGAAGAAGCTGGAAAAAGCTCTGCAAGAGAGCAAAAGAAAGAGAGCTGAGAAAGGGAAAGCGAAAGTGGGGGAGCCTGTTGAGGCTATTGCTATTGATGAGATGTTGGACCTGGTCCAACAGGATGAAGAGGTTACTCCAGTGGTGGTCAAGACACCCAAGGCAACTAAGACTTCCTCAAAGAAGTCAGCACCTATGTCTGCTACCACCGTGGGTACATCTATGAGGACACGGTCTAAGGTAAAGTCGAAGAAAAAAGTTCAGATTTTTGAGAAAGTTAATGATCCTGATTGGAGTGGAGATGATGATAGGGAGGTTGGAGAAGTGTCGTTTGACAGAGTTGCCATGTTTGGCAAGAGACATATTTTGAAGGGAAAGTTACTGAAGGACTTAGAGGATCCAGGTATGAGGTACTTAGTTGATTTTCTGGCAGCTCAAGGCTGAAAGGACATGGTCCTTCGCTTCGAGGGCAGGCTGGCCAGAAATGAGGTAGTAGAATTCATAGGGAATGCGACTGTGATTGGAGGAAGGGTTACATCATTGGTCAAGGGAGTTGAAGTCTCCTTTGACGCTCAAGAACTGGGAGTCATTCTAGACATTCCATCTGAGGGATATGACGATTATACAAGGTAGAGATGGCCTTGCTTGGATGGAATGGCCTCAACACTTACCATCACCAGATTCTTTTGTGACAATGAAGAAGATCATGAGCCCAGGGCAGTGTACAAAAGCGAGATGAAGCCTGAACACAAGCTGTTCTTTGAGTTTGTTATTAAATTTCTGCTGCCAAGACAAGAGCGCAGGCACATTGCCAACTATATGGATCTAACGCTCATGGAGTGCCTATATAGAGGTAAGCAGATCAATTGGCCATATTTGATCATTCAGCTTTTGGACAGGGTGGTAAATGGCACCAAGGCCCATGCGATTCCTTATGGATTTATACTTACTGCAGTTCTGGGTCATTTTGGAGTTCCCACAAAGAAGGCTGAAATGGCTACTGCTAAGGATTTCTTTGGGAAGGACACTTTGCTGTCATGTGATTACACTGTCAGTGCCCCGGCAGATGAACCTGGTTCATCTCGGAAGCAACCGGTCAACAGCAAGGTCCGTACTCTGGTGCAAGAAAGTGAGCAAAAGGATATGGAGATCCTTCGCTTGAAGACTCGCTTAGTTGAGGTAGAAGGTGAGCGTGATGCTCTCAAAGCTGAATTAGCCAAGGAGAAGGAGAAAAATGAGGGTGTCTTACACCAAATGTTGTCTCTTCTCCAAACCAAGAATCCTGCCTCTTCTGCACCACCCCGAACTTAGGAATTTCCAGAACTACCCCCTCCTATCCTATCAAGTGCCCAGTTCGGGACTGTGTCAAGTGTGTTTGTTTAAGTTTTTAATTCTGTCGTACTCATATTTTGGTTGTCTTTGGTTTAATCTGTTTTGGTGTTGATCAACCATGTTAATTAAATGAAAGCTTGGTGTTTTGACAAATGTATCTGTTTATGATATAACTTACATTATTGGTTTCTTGTGTTGATTAATCATGTTTGCACCTGGAGTTACCTAAATTGGCCATGAGTAAGAATTAATTACTGGTAAGTATCATTTTGCAACTTTTTGATGATTCCAAAAGGGGGAAGATGTGCTGTGTAAATATTTAAAAAAATCTTTGAAGTGATATTTATAACCTAATGAACCTGGTTCTTGATGATTAATGCTCACAAAAATACAAAGGGTTTGGTGTGTATACATGATAAATGCACAGAGTTTGTCATCATCAAAAAAGGGGAATTTGTTGGCCCATATCACTGAATGGGTTTTGAAGATTGACAACAGGCGTCCAGTTGAACCAGGTCCACCGTAGCATACACTTCTGAATGAAGCAGTTGGATCACAAATCGTACAAGTCTAGGAGATATCAGTGATTGCTAAGTATCAAAGAACTAAGAGAATATCTCCTAATATGAAAAGGTTGAAAATTGATAATAAGAAGATAGAAGTTGCTTTCATCTAGGACAGAAATAGAGGAGCGAAGTTGAGTCACAATCAAACTCGTTTACCAAGGAAGAGTTGGATCAGAATTGAATCATGGACTCAACAAACGGACTCTATAAATAATCAATGTATTACTGCTGAAAGAGGTGACACACAAGTGCAAAAGTGAATCAAGTTCTGAAGCAAAAGTTCCAGAGGTTTTGCAAACAGAATTGTTGTGTGATACAAAGGCTACAGTTCAACTAGAAGGAACAATTTCATTGTTTGTATATTGAGTCTAGTTGATTGTAGTAGGAGTTTAAATATTGTATCTTATCAGCTTTCATAGAAGCAATTGTAATAGGTACAAACTGATCAAGTTAGAGTTAGCTTGAATTCTGTAGAAATTAGCTAGAGGCTAGTTGATACAAAGAGGATTAGAGTTAGTCCTAGGATTACAAAAGAGTTTATTTTGTAAGTCTGTTTTGGCTCAGAGTTTAGTGAAGAGTTTTGAGAAAATCCTACTGAGGAGTAGGTCATGGTTTTTTCACCTTTTGAGCCAGGTGTTTTCCACGTAAAAATCTATGTGTCTTTACTATTACTGCTTAATTATTTCGCAAATAGTAGTAAGTAGTAGACTAAGAAGAACCCGGTTCTTCTTATTAGACAACACTCAAAAATTGGGTACTGCACAATTAACTTATAATATTGTGTAGTATTGAAGTCTAAAACATCATAACCAAAAAGAAAATGGGCCAAATAAAAGGTTGAAAAGCAAAATGAACCAAAAAGAAAAGAAAAAGGGTGAGAGGAAAAGCAAAAGAAAAGCAAAAGCTTGAAAAAGAGGTTGAGATAATGGGAAAGAAAGAAAAAGGGAGGAAAATGATCCCAAAGTAAAACAAAGAGTGACTATGAGTCTCTCTAAGTTCCCCAAGGAAAATGTGTGACTCAAAGAGTCGAGAATAAAATGTGCAAAAATGTGAATAATTGGAGTGCTTAAGGGAAGATTTTCTACCCAAGTTCATCATGACGAAATTTGATCCAAGAAGCCTCCATTACATCCCGACAAAGCCCTATAGGATCTCAAGTTGAGTGAGCTTACATTAGTGGTGACTTACACGAGGGGCAAGCTTATGGTACTTAAAGCCGGACTTGAGGCGTTCATTTGAGAGCGAAATAATAAATATAATGTTGAGAGTTCAATCTTTATGGTGAGGTAAGCCCAAGGAAAGTAGAGGAGGAAGAGTCTAGGATCCATAGTGATTGAGGTGAAAGAGATATGCTCTATGATGACCTTAGTCAACTCTTGAAGCTTTGGTGTCACACGAGATCTAGTGAGCTAGAAAATCATTGCATAAGTTTGTCAATAATTCATTTGTGTTGAGGATAATCGTTAGTCCCAATTGAAGCTTGATGAATCACAGATTAATGGTTGAAATACTTTCTCTTTTCTTGTTATGGAGGTGGGAGTTATTTTGTTTGCTTGAGGACAAGAAAAGACTTAAGTTTGGGGGAGTTGATAACTAGTGATTTGTACTACTATTTACTCCCATTTTCTTAGGTTTTGAGGCAACAATTGGCTTAGTTAATCCCACATTTTGATGCAAGTTATTTGAATTGCAGTAATTGAGTCGATTTGTAAATATTGATCCAAAATGGTCTCAAAAGGAGCAAAACTTGCAACGTCCCTAAACCCAGAAGAAACGCTGCAGCACTCACTTTTCCGCTGCAGCGTTTGTCCCTTCGTTGCAACAGATTTCTCTCCGCTGCCCCGCTAGCAAACTTCAGAGAGCTGCTTTTTAGGGCTAAGCAAAGCGCGGTCCGCACAATATTTCTGCTGCAGTGCTTCATCCACCGTTGCAGCGCCCATTTATCTGTTGGACGTGGTTGATAAACTTCAGAGAGTTGGCAGCAAGGGGGATTCAAGATTCCGCGGTCCAGTCACCGTTGCAGCGCTCTAGAAATCCGCTGGACGCGGAATGGAAGATTCAGAGAACTACAAAGTCCAAGACCGCTGCAGCGGCCATTATTGCACTGCAGCGGAATCCTATTCGCCGCGATGCTCAGAAATACGCTAGGAGCGGATTCTCCATAGGGGAAATTTTGTCCAGTATTTTCAGCCATGTATAAATAGATATTTTTTTCATTTTTTAGGTATCAGCCGTTTGAAGAACACGTGAATAGTGCTTTTTGATTATTTTGAGGAATTTTAGCTTAGCTTTAACCATAGTTCTTCAATTATTATCTTGTATTTTACATTTATGAACTTAATTTCATTTTCTACTTGTGTTTCTTCTTCAAATATGAGTAGCTAGACCCTTAAGCTAGGATTGTGACTCAACCCTAGTGTGGATAATTAATGGGTTTTCAATTTTAGGATGATTATGTGTATGGGTGTTTGGTATTTAGCTTAATCTGTGCATAAATCTCATATTTAGTGGTTGCAAACACTATTTCAAGCCTTAATGACTAGGGTCACTCTTGAGAAAGAGGACTCAACTCTAGGTAGTTGAGCTAACAAGGTATTGGGGCAAACTCAAGAGATTGACATCGCCATTAAAAGGGTGAATGCTAGAGATAGCTGTACCCGAATTGAGCCAATTCATGTGCATAAATGAAAACACCCAATTGTGCTTGAGAAGGCCAAATTGGGCAAAGTCACCCATGTTACCGAGAGGTAGTGGGTGAGCAACTTTGCATTAGGTTATTCCTTTCACCCACATTTCACAAAGTCATCCTCAATTTTAGACCCGTTAGTCACTCACCTAGGAGGAAGTCACAGCCCTAGTCCCTTTATTAACTAAGAAAATCTACAAAAAGATATTAGTTAGCTAGTTCATAGTTTCATTTAGACTAAATCATAGTACAATTACAACAACCTTTTTATGAGAAGTGTAATTAAGAGCATGGCACGCCACTAGATCATTTAGACACTCAACTCCCACATTCTTAGCTCCCTGTGGAAATCGATCCCGACCCTTCGGGTAAAAGCTGCTTCGACCCCTTCCTTGCTACTATTTAGTGGTATAGGCGGGAGCCAATCAGTTGGCCAAGGCCTGGACATTCAATGTTATTGGCCTCTGTACTGCCGTTACATATGCTAAACTTCCCAAACTCTCTGCCTTACGACTCAAGGCATCGACCACCACATTGGCCTTCTAGGATGATACAAAATTGTGATATCATAGTCCTTAAGAAACTCTAACCATCTCCGCTGACTTATGTTAAGATTCTTCTATTTAAACAGATGTTGTAGACTCTGGTGGTCAGTATAGACCTCGTAAGGGACACCATACAAATAGTGTCGCCAAATCTTCAAAACAATAGCTGCTAACTTAAGGTCGTGGAAATGATAGTTCTTCTCATGTACCTTCAGCTTTCTAAATGCGTAGGCAATCACCCTACAATCTTTCATTAACACCACGCTGAGTCCAACATGCGATGCATCGTAACACACAATGTAAGACCCCTAACCTGTAGGCAACATCAAAACTGGGGTTGTAGTCAAAACAGTCTTGAGCTTTTGCAAGCTCTCCTCACACTCCTCGGTCCACCTGAATGGAGCGACTTTCTGGGTCAATCTGGTTATAGGTGCATCAATATATAAAAAAAACCTCTACGAATCGACAGTAATACCCTTCCATTCCAAGAAAACTCTGGATCTCAGTAGTTGAAGACGGTCTGGTCCAACTCTCCACTGCTTCAATCTTCTTCGGATCTACCTTGATCCCCTCACTCGACAATACATGACCCAAAAGCGCCATCGTATCAATCCAGAATTCACACTTCGAAAATTTTACATACAACCTCTTTTCTCTCAAGGTTTGGAGCACGGGTATCTCAAGTGCTGATCATAATCCTCAAGGCTCCAGGAGTACACCAAGACGTCGTCAATAAGCACAATTATGAATATGTCAAGATAGGCCGAATACACTATTCATAAAGTGCATGAAGGTTGTTGGGGCATTGGTTAGCCCAAATGGCATCACAAGGAACTCGTAATGACCATACCGAATCTTGAAGACAGTCTTCGAAATATTCGACTCCGAATCTTTAACTGTTGATAGCCTGACCGCAAATCAATCTTGAGAACATTTTGGCACACTGTAACTAATCAAATAGGTTATCAATGCGTGGCAATGGAAACATATTCTTCACTGTAACCTTGTTCAACTATCGATAATCAATACACATGCGCATAGAACCATTTTTCTTCTTTACAAACAAGACCGGAGCACCCAAAGGTGACACACTAAGCCAAATGAAACCCTTATCAAGCAACTCATGCAATTGCTCCTTCAACTCTGCTGGGGCCATACGATATGATGGAATAGAAATGGGATGAGTGCCCGATAACAAATCAATACCAAAATCAATATCCCTATCGTTTGGCATGCCCAGAAGACCTATTGTAAATACATCTAGATAATCCCTCACTACCAAAACTGACTCAATGCTAGGAGTATCAACACTGACATCCCTCATAAAGGCTAGATATGCCTTACTTCCCTTCCCAACCATCTGATATGCCTTAAGGAAGGACACCACCCAGCTAGGAACAAAATCTAAAGCACCCATCCACTCCAATCGTGGTAAACCTGGCATAGCCAACGTCACTATCTTTGTGTGACAATCAAGAATAGCATGATAGGGTGAAAACCAGTCCATGCCCAAAATAATATCAAAATCTACCATATTGAGCAACAATAGATCGGCTTTGGTCTCGAAATTACCAAGAATAACTAAACACGACCGATACACACGGTCAACAACAATGGAATCTCCCATAGGCGTGGACACATAGATAGGAGAACTCAAAGAAGCACGGGATAAACCCAAATATGGAGCAAAGTAAGATGATACATAGGAATAAGTAGAGCCCGGATCAAATAAGACCGATGCATCTCTATGACAAACCAGAATAATACATGTGATAACTGAGTCGGATGCAACCGCCTCTATCCTTGTAGGAAGAGCATAGTATCTGGCTTGGCCTCTCCCTCTAGGGCGACCTCTACCTGCCCAACCTCCACCTCTAGGTGGAGTGGCAACAAGTGCAATAACCACGACCTGCGAAGCCTAAGGGCCTTGTGGAATACGTGGGGCCTAAGTAGTCTGTGGAGGTGCACCCCTATTGAGTCTGGGGCAGTCCCTCACCATATGATGAGTGTCACCACACTCAAAACAAGCTCTCGGAGGATGTGAATGTTGGAATCGGCTTGGGCCCGATCGGCTAGACTAACCGTTGAAAGCACCCCGTGCAGTAGGTGCACTAGAAAGTGGCGGTGCATAATGGGCAACCCGAGTCATGCGAGTAGCCGGAATACCGTTGGAAGCTGGAAGTGCTGAATGAACAAGACAACTCACATATCCTCTACCATGGCAGGCTACAACTCGGGCACGGGAACCACTATATGTGCCTGAATCTCGAGGCCTCTTGGCCTCCCTCTCTTCTCTCTCTCTCTCGGGCCCACATACCCTCCAATATCCTAGCGATCTCCACTACCTACTGGTATGGTATGTCAATCTCCAACACTCGAGCCATGTTGAATCTAATACTGTGGTTGAGCAGGGACGACTCCAACCTTATGTGGAGTAAGGCTTGTGCCTTAGGCCCCCAAATTAAGGTGGCACTATTTTTAAAAATAATAGGTTCATAGGTATTTAAAAAATAATTTTAGTATTTTTAATACAAAAGTAGATTTTTTAATAGAAAGGAAAGACTTTTTTTAGAAATATAAATAAAATAATAATTTGACTTACTTAAAAATGGGTAGATTAATATTTTTCTTAACTTTTAGCTTTCCATTTTTACTCCTTCATTAAAAAAATTGCTCTCTCTTCCTTAATTTCTCCAAGTCAATCTTTCTTTCCTTTTCAATCTCTTCATATTTTAAAAAACCCTACATATTATTTGTGTTTCTCTTTATTATTCTTACTCACTTCTTTCTCTAAGATTTCATTACTCGCCATCTTTCTCCAATATTTCACTAGTTCAAGTGTTCAGCAATACTTATAAGCTTCCAATAATTTATACTTCAATTACTTTGAAAAATCTTATCTAAGATCAACAATATCTCAAGAAATATTATATAAGTTGGCTATATTATCAATCGAGCAAGAATTATTAGAGAAAATTGTTTATAAAAGAAATTATTAATACCTTTATCTCAAAAAGTTAGAAGAATAGACATAAAATAAAATATTTCTTATAACTTTCATTTAAAAATATTTAGGCCTCATATTAAATTTTGGCTTTTCCCTATATATGCTTGAGCCGCCCATGTGGTTGTGATGACCTCATAGGTCATCTCATGTTTTAGAACTAAATTATGGGTTCCAAATTTCTTAAATATCTCATTTTAGCCTTTCGCGATTTGTGTGTGCAGTCCAGTGTTTCTCCGAAAATCTTATATGATAAAACAAACAATAATTTTGCCTTAACAGTTAATTTTAATTAAATTCGTTCTACGTTTTGAGTATACTGACCTAGACCCGTATTTTTGACGGTCCCAGTTGGTCCGTACTAAAATATGCGACATGGGAATATGCCTGAAGTCGAATTCCGAGGTCCCTAGCTCGAGATATGATTTTTTGGTGAAAATTAAAAATATGAAAATTTAATGGTTTTAAGAATAGATTGATGTTTGGCATTGTTGATACCGAGAACGTATTTTAGTTTCGGAGCTCGTTACAGGTTCAATACAATATTTATGACTTGTTGGTAAAGTTTGATAATAAACTGAGTTAGTTTAACGTGATTCGGACGTCCGGTTGTGAAAATAGAAGTTTTAAAGCCTTCTTGAAAATGTCATTCAATTTGGTGTTCAATTCGTAGTTCTAGGTGTTAATTTGGCGATTTGATCGTGCGAACAAGTTTGTATGATGTTTTAAGACTTGTGTGAATGTTTGGTTTGGAGCCCCGAGGGTTCGGGTGAGTTTCGGATAGGTTACGGGATGTTTTAGACATAGAAAAATCTATGTTTTGTGCTTCAGTTGTCATCTGGTGTCTTCTTCTTGGCGTTTGCGAAGGTACTCTCGCGAATGCGAAGGGTGAACTGGAGGTAGGTGGAAATTATTCTTCACAAACGCGAAGGCTAGGTCGTGAACGCGGAGCAATGGGAGAATTACCCTTCACGAATGTGACCAGCCTTTTGCGGACACGTAGGCATGGGACTTGGTGGAAAGGAAGTGACCTATACTCTTCATGAATGTGTAGGCTGGTGGGTATAAGCCTTCGCGAACACGTAGGCTATTTGAGTCACTTCTTCGCGATCGCGGGAGTCCCTTCGATAATGCGAAGAAGGCCTTACTCCAGTGACTTAAAACAGACCAGGAACGGGATTTTACCCATTTTTCATAAACTCTCCATTAGAGCTCGTCCTAGGTGCATATTTGAAGGGAAAACTCAACACCAATTCATAGGTTTGTACTCTTTAACTCATTCTCTTCCATTCCTATCATCACCCATTAAATTCCTAGCCCTAATCTTTGTTGTTTCATGGTACAAAACTAGGGATTTAGGAAGAATGGGGGGGTTGTAAATTTGGGATTTAGACCTCAATTTGGGGTCGGATTCCGAAACTAATTGCATATTCGGGCTCGAGGGTGAATGGGTGAATGAGTATCCGGGGTCGATTTTTGACTTTTTGGGGGAAAGTTTGGGAAGTGTAAATTTATGAATTGAAATTGATTTCTTTAGTAATGTTTGATGTTATTAAGTTAATTGTGGCTAGATACGAGTGGTATGGAGGTGGATTCTAGAGGAAAAGCGGTAATTGAGCATTGAGTGGCATGTGGAGCGAGGTAAGTGTTGTGCCTAACTTTGACTTGAGGTATTAGGAACTCGTGCCTTAATTGCTATATGAAAATCATGTGAGTGACGTATATGTGAGATGACGAGTACATATGCGCCACCAATTTATCTCTATTGCCTGTTTCTTTCCCGTTCTTCTTATATTGTTTCTTTCCCTGCCTTAATTGTTACATGCCTACTTGTATTTCCATGCCTAATTGCTACTTGTTAGATATTGTTTCTCCTTGTTGAAGGTATTTGCTATCCCGTAGCTTCATTGTCTCTTATTACTTGCTTAAGCTATTTTTATTGGTGTATTAGTGATATTCTGGATTGGTCTCCCTGAGTAGTATTACTTGTGTAAGGTTTTATTGAGTACAAGCTTTCTGTTTGCCTTGTTCTGAAATTTAAGTATTGAGAAAGGTCTTGTGTTAAATTGTGAAATTTCTATACTTCATGTGTAGTTGATTCGAATATAGTGGGATCGGGTTGTGCGTCGCAACAGGTGGAATAAGGGTGATATATTGAGGAGGAATAAGGATGAATTGATATTATACCGTGGGACCAGGTTGCACGTCGCAACAGGTATGACAAAGGTGGAATGTGGTGAAATAAGGGTGAACTGTGATTTTCATTTATTGTGATATGGTGGGATCGGGTTGCACACCGCAACACTTTTATTTATATTATGTTGTTTATGTTATTAAGGGAAAATAAGGGAGGATTATGATATGTACTATGAGATCTGGTTGTACGCCGCAACAATCTATATTTTTATGCTTTTTCTTTGACTGTTCTAGTTGTACGGTATTTTTGAGTTGCACTTAAGGATTGGTAATAGCTAGACACTGATGAAATATGTTGGGTACTATATTTATTCCTTGCAAGTTACTGTGTTTACTTTATTCTTTCTTCTTTTCTGCCTTTATTATTCACTGTATGCAGATTATATTCTGAGAGCCCTGTTGTAGTCTTGTCACTCCTTCATCAAGGTTAGGCTCCGCACTTACCAGTAAATGGGGTCGGTTGTACTGATACTGCACTATGCACTTCCTGTGTAGATTTTGGAGCAGGTAGTGGATGATCGAGAGGTTGGCTGTAGATTTCACAGATAGGAGACCCAAGGTAGTCCTGTTGGCATTTGCAGGCCCTGGCATCCCCTTCTACACTCACATACTTACTGTTTTACTTTATTTCACAAGCAGTTGAAATTTTCTTTCGGACAAATACTATTAGTGAGATCTTAGTATGTTCGTGAATTGTGACTCCGAATTCTGGGTAGAAATAGCATGTAATCAAAGATGTTACTTATATAGCTTCATGTTTATTTTGGTTTATTTTAGCTTGGTTGATGATTATCACTTAAATATAAAGAATTGGCTAAATAACCTCTAACGTTAGCTTGCCTAGCAAGTGTAATGTTAGGCGCCATCACGGTACTGACAATGGGGATTTTGGGTCGTGACAAGTTGGTATCAGAGCACTAGATTGCCTAGGTCTCACAATTCATGGACAAGCTTAGTAGAGTCTGGAGGTTTGTACGGAGACATCTGTACTTATCTCCCAGAGGCTATAATGATTAGAAAAAAATTTCACTTTTATTCATCTATGTCGTGCGACTGTGTTTTCTCAATTCTGATTGAACTCTCCTACTCTTATTCTCTCGTAGATGGCGAGAACGCATACCCCTTCTTCAGATGAGCATCAACTAGAGCCTCCAGCAACAACTCTGACGAGGGGAAGGGGTTGAGGCCGAGGCCGTGATAGAGGCCGAGGTAGGGGCAGGGCACAGCCTAGAGCCCAAGCAATAGCCCCAGTAGTGGAGCCTCAGGTAGAGTTCGACGAGGAGGTTCTAGCTCAGACTATTCTTGTCGGTCCAGCTCAGGTCTCGGAGGGGTTCATTGCCACCCCAGTGCTTCAGGATGCTTTGGTCCGTTTAGTGGGCCTTATGGAGAGTGTTTCCTAGATTGGTGCATTCCCGATGGCACCAGCCGTATCTCAGGCTGGAGGAAGAGCCTATAATCCTGCTACTCACACTCCGGAGCAGATGGCTCCCCGGTTTCAGACTCTGGAAACTCATCCAGTCTGAGTAGTTCAGCCGATTGCTGCAGCACAGACCAGTGATGGGTCAACTATGTCTTCTGAGGATTTGTGGAGATTGTATAGTCTTAACAAGATCTTTCCAATCCATTTCAGCGGTGTTACTTCAGAGGATCCCTAGGAGTATCTTGACAGCTGTCATGAGGTTCTTTAGAACATGGGTATATTAGAGACGAATGAGGTCGACTTTGTTGCTTTTCAGATGACTTGTTCCGCCAAGAAATGGTGGAGGAGTTATTTATTTACCAGACCAACTAGGTCGTCTACTCTTACTTGGGACCTCTCAGCTCTTCCTA
This sequence comes from Nicotiana undulata, assembly GCA_005239495.1. NCBI lineage: Eukaryota > Viridiplantae > Streptophyta > Magnoliopsida > Solanales > Solanaceae > Nicotiana > Nicotiana undulata. Next base: position 8,350 of record ML266117.1, on the reverse strand, counting down.
GGGAAGTTTCTGCCTATCACCTTGAGAGAGGAGCGCCGCCGTCAGTTCGAGTGTCTCCAGCAGAGCAGCATGATTGTTACTCAGTATGAGACTCATTTTGTGGATTTGGCCCGTCATGCTCTTCTTCTGCTTCCCACCGAGGTAGAGAGAGGGTGAGGAGGTTTATTGACATAATTGATCAGCCTATTAGATTACAGATGGCTAAGGATATTGGGAGTGAGATTTCTTTTCAGGTGGCTGTCGATGTCGCCAGGCGAATCGAGATAATTCTTGCACGGGGAGGTCAGGGGTCATACAAGATACCTCGTCATTCCGGTGGGTTCATCGGCGCCTCATCTGGAGGCAGGGGTACTTTTGGTAGAGTCCATCCTCCCAGGCCGTTCCATTCATCGCTTTAGGCATCCCATAATGCTTCAGGGAGTCATGGTCTTTATTTTCCTCCTTCTGGGCAGCCATCCTATAGTGCACCACCAACTCCTATCAGTGCACCTCCTATTCAGAGTTATTATCATGGTCAGCCAGCCCGTTCGGTTCAGTCTTGGTTTCCACAACCACAGTATCAGGATGAATGTTTCGAGTGTGGTGGTTGTGGGCATATTAGGAGGACCTGTCCGAGATTATTGGATGTTCCGCCACAGCATCAGAGTTATCATGGCATGGTTCCGGCATCAGTTGCTGCACCGCCTGCTCAGCCAGCCAGAGGCAGGGGTCAGACTGTTAGAGGTAAAGGTCAGGCAGTTAGAGGTGGAGGCTCGCCAGGTAGAGGTCATCCTAGGGATATAATTCAGAGTGGTGGGGCTTAGCCCCGATTTTATGCTTTTCCGGCGAGACCTAAAGTTGAGTCATCTGATGTTGTTATTATAAGAGTTTGCAGTAGAGATGCTTTAGTTCTATTTGATATGGGTCTACTTACTCCTATGTTTCATCTTATTTTGCTTCATATTTGGTTGTGCCTCGTGATTTTTTGAGTGCCCTTGTATATGTGTCCACACCGCTGGGGGATGCTATTGTTGTAGATCATGTATATCGTTCACGTGTGGTCACTATTGGGAGTCTTGAGACCAGTGTAGATCTTCTACTTCTCGATATGGTTGATTTTGATGTTATATTGGGTATGGATTGGCTGTCACCTTATCATGCTATATTGGACTGTCACGCCAAGACAGTGACCTTAGCCTTGTCGGGGTTGCCTCGATTAGAGTGGAGAGGGACTCCTAGCCATTCTACCCGCAGGGTTATCTCTTATATAAAGGCTCGGCGTATGGTCGAGAAAGGGTGTTTGGCTTATTTGGCTTATGTTTGTGATTCTAGTGCGGAGGTTCCTTCTATGGATTATGTGTCTGTTGTTTGTGAGTTTTCGGAGGTATTTCCTACACACCTGCTGGGGATGCCACCCGACAGGGATATTAATTCTGTATTTATTTGGCTCCGGGCACTCATCCTATTTCCATTCCGCCATACTGGATGGCCCCACTAGAGTTGAAAGAATTGAAGGAATGGTTGCAGGATTGTTTTGATAAGAGCTTCATTAAACCTAGTGTCTCGCCCTGGGGTGCAACGGTGTTGTTTGTGAAGAAGAAAGATGGGTCTATGAGGATGTGTATAGAATTTCGATAGTTGAACAAAGTCACCATCAAGAACAAGTATCTATTGTCGAGGATTGATGACTTATTTGATCAGCTGCAGGGTGCCAAGGTGCTTTCGAAGATTGATTTGAGATCTGGCTACCATCAGTTGAGGATTAGGGCATTTGATGTCCCTAAGACAGCTTTTCGGATGGAGTATGGGCACTATGAGTTTCTAGTGATGTCCTTTGGGTTGACCAGTGTCGTAACAACATTTATGGAATTGATGAACTCAGTTTTCAAGCCTTATTTGGACTCTTTTGTGATTGTGTTTATTGATGACATCTTGATATACTCCCGCAGTCGGGAAGAGCATGATCAGCATCATAGGATAGTGCTTTAGACTCTGAGGGAACGCCAATTGTATGCTAAATTTTTGAAGTGCGAGTTTTGGTTGGATTCAGTCGCTTTATTGGGCCACGTTGTATCAGCGAAAGGAATCCAGGTACATCTTACGAAGATTGAGGCAGTCCAGAACTGGCCTAGACCCACTTCAGCCACGGAGATCATGAGCTTCTTGGGTTTGGCGGGTTATTACTGTCGATTTGTGGAGGGGTTTTCATCTATAGCAACCCCGTTGACCAGGTTGACCTAGAATGGTGCCCCGTTCAGATGGTTAGACGAGTGTGAGGGGAGCTTTCAGAAGCTCAATACAGCTTTTACTACAGCGTCGGTGTTGGTGTTGCCCACGGGTTCAGGATCTTACACGGTATATTGTGATGCTTCCCGTGTTGGGCTTAGAGCAGTATTGATGCAGGAGGGCAGGGTGATTGCATATGTTTCTCGGCAGTTGAAGGTTCATGAGAAGAACTACCTTGTCCATGATTTAAAGTTGGCAGTCATTGTTCATGCGCTGAAGATTTGGAGGAACTCTCTTTATGGCGTGTCGTGTCAGGTTTTCACAAAACATCGTAGCCTTCAATATTTGTTCAAGCAAAAGGATATCAATTTGAGGCATAGGAGGTGGTTGGAGCTATTGAAAGACTATGATATCACCATCTTGTACCATCCCGGGAAGGCCAATATGGTGGCCGACGCATTGAGTAGGAAGGCAACGAGTATGGGCAGCCTTGCGTTCATTCCAGTCGGTGAGAGGCCACTAGCATCAGATGTTCGGACTTTGGATATTTCAGAGCCCAGCCGTGTTCTAGCTTGCATAGTCGCTTGGTCTTCTTTATTTTTTGAGCGTATCAGAGATCGGCAGTATGACGGCCCATATTTATTGGTCCTTAGGGACACAGTACGGCATTGTGATGCCAAGAAGGTTACTGTCGGAGATAACGGAGTTTTGAGGATGTAGGGTCGCGTGTGTGTGTGCCTAATGTTGATGGGCTTCGTGAGTTGATTCTTGAGGAGGCTCACAGTTCTCGGTATTCTATTCACCCGGGCGCCGCAAAGATGTATCAGGACTTGCGGTAGCATTATTGGTGGAGGAGGATGAAAAAGGATATAGTTTCTTGTAGCTCGGTGCCTGAATTGTTAGCAAGTAAAGTATGAGCATCAGAGACCCGGTGGTTTTCTTTAGTAGATAGCGATTCCTGAGTGGAAGTGGGAGCGTATCACTATGGACTTTGTTGTTGGACTACCACGGACTCATAGGAAGTTCAATGCTGTTTGGGTCATTTTGGATAGGCTGACTAAGTCATCATACTTCATTCTTGTGGCAGTTACTTATTCTTCGGAGCGGTTGGCAGAGATTTATATTCGTAAGTCCGTATTCACGGTGTGCCCGTGTCTATCATTTCTGATCGAGGTACGCAGTTCATCTCGCACTTATGGAGGGCAGTACAGCGTGAGTTGGGTACGCGGGTTGAGTTGAGCACAGCCTTCTAGACGAGCAGTCCGAGCGTACTATTTTGATCTTGGAGGATATGCTCCGCGCATGTGTTATATACTTCGGCGTATCGTGGGATCAGTTCTATCCCCTTGAAGAGTTCGCCTACAACAATAGATACCAGTCGGGCATTCAGATGGCTCCCTACGAGGCATTATATGGTAGACGGTGTTGGTCGCCAGTTGGGTGGTTTGAGCTAGGGGAGGCTCGGTTATTGGGTGCAGATCTAGTATAGGAGGCCTTGGATAAGGTCAATATTATACAGGATCGACTTCTCATATCTCAGTCCAAGCAGAAGAGTTATGTCGACCATAGGGCTTGTGATGTTACATTCATGGTCGGGGAGAAGATGTTTCTTCGGGTATCACCCATGAAGGGTGTCATGAGGTTAGGAAAGAAGGGCAAGTTGAGCCCTACATATATCGGGCCTTTTGAGATTCTTGAGAGAGTGGGAGAGGTGGTTTATAGTCTTGCATTTTCTTTGGGGCTATCAGCAGTTAATACAGTGTTCCATGTGTCCATGCTCCGGAAGTATCATGGTGACCCGTCCCACGTGTTAGATTTCAGCTCTGTCCAGTTGGACAAGGATTTGACTTATGAGAAGGAGCCGTTGGCTATTCTAGCCCGGCAGGTTCGTCAGTTGAGATCAAAGAGTTATCCTTCAGTTCGAGTGTAGTGGAGAGGTCATCCCACTGAGGCAGCAACCTGGGAGTCCGAGTTAGATATGCGGAGTAGATATCTGTGATGACCTAAAAAGTCATCTCTCATTTTATAAGTCAAAACTATGTTCCGAGGCCTTGAAAACTGTCACGACCCGATTTACCCTCCGGACGGTCTTATGGCGGCACCTAGTCTCTACGACTAGGTAAGCCTAACGTTGCGGAAAAATAAATGCAATATAATAAATAACACAAAAAAGAAGAAGATAGACACAAAACACAGCCGCTCGGCATATACAATTTCACTTCCCAAAACCTGGAATGTCACGACAGTCACGAGCTCTGTACTACAAGAGTCTCTATACCATGAAGTAGCAGAAATACATAAGTCAACTATGCCTATACTAGAGTAGAAGGGGACTCGTGGGATTCTGCGGACGCGGCAGAATTACCTCGCGGTCTCCCCGAAGCTGCTAAGTGACTCCTAGCCACGAAATGGGGTGTTGGTACCTGGATCTGCACACGAAAAAAACATGTGCAGGAAAGGGCGTGAGCACTCCACAATCGATACCCAGTAAGTGCCAACCCTAACCCCAGTCAAGTAGTGACGAGGGCAGGTTAAGGCTCTACTGGATTTTTTTATAGTAAACAGTTTAAAATTTGAACAGAGAGATATAATAAGCTAAGGAAAAAACAGTAGAAACAATGAGCTGAAAGAAAATAGCAACAGAGAGCTCTCGGCTCAACACATCATATCTCACAGTAGTAAATATGCAATGCAGTACAAGGGGAAAAGCTCTCGGAATCTCGTCCATAGTCCCAATTTAAATATGCAATGAAGTACAGGGGGAAAGCTCCCGGAATCTCGTTCGTAGTCCCAATTTAAATATGCAATGCAATACAGGGAGAAAGCTCCCGGAATCTCGTCCGTAGTCCCAATTTAAATATGCAATGTAGTACAGGAAGAAAGCTCCCGGAATCTCGTCTATAGTCCCAATTTAAATATGCAATGCAATAAATATCGGATACAGTTTATTTAAACAGTTCAGGAAAGAATCACAGGCAAGAATAAGGATAGAACTACCTAAACATGGTGCACATAGTAGCAATTAAGGGGAATTCAAATAAGAACAGGTAGACATGCTTCTCCCTAATCTAGGCTACCTAAATAGTGAAATAAACAGTGAAATATGAGTAAAATGGTTTGTGTCATGTGAAGAAAAATGGAACTTTAGCAACAATGGCCCGTGTACGTACTCGTCACCTCACACACACGGCGCCCAATCAATAAATAGTGTCAAAACAACCTAAGGGGAAGTCCCCAACACAGAGTTAGGCAAGCCACTTACCTCGACTGCGCTACTCAACTCAAAACCACGCCCTTTCCACGAGTATCCGACTCCGAATGGCCCAAATCTATTCAATTAGATTGCACAATATAAATATCACTTTAAGGAATCAAAATAGCTAATGAGTTCGAAACTAATACGCGAAATTAGGAAAATTGCCCAAAAGGTCCCCCGAGGCCACATCTCGGAATCGGGTAAAAATCACAAATTCCCTACACCCATTTACTCACGAACTCACTCGAACAAGAATCATCAAAATCCGACGTCAAAAGATCTTTAAATCCTCAGATTTCAACTTAGGGAACTTTCATCCTATTTTCATGATTTTTCACCCAAATTCATTGATTAGATTGAAAGAATTGATATGTATTAATGATATTCAAGTGAATTAAGGTTAGAATTCGTTACCTATGAATCTTCTCTTCAAAACCCACTGAAAATCGCCAAAATCCAAGCTCTAAATTGTTTTAGAAATTATAAAATTCAAACCCTCAGATTTTGTATAAACAGTCCAGGAATTCCGCACCTACGACTCTTGGACCGCACTTGCGGAAAACCCACCGCAGGTGCGAAAACTCATTAACTCGACTACGGTCGCACCTGCGGTTGCTGGGCCGCATCTGCGGCTCCGCACCCGCTGATATTTGTCCGCACCTGCGAGCCTAGCAACCCCTGACCAAACTCCGCACCTACGAGCCTCACCCCTCACCTTCATGTCCGCACCTGCGAAAAATCCATCGCAGGTGCGAGACACCAGAACCAGCAATGGTTCAGCTGGTTTTCCAAGTTTAAAATCACTCGTTGAGCATCCGAAACATCCCTGAGGCCCCCGGGACCTCAGCCGAACTTACCAACCTGTCCTAATACCTCATTCAAACTTATTCGAGCCTCCAAAACACATCCCATAACATCAAAATCACCAATTATGCATGGATTCAAGCCTAAGAACTTATGAAATTTCCATATTTCACAACCGATGCCAAAACACGTCAAAACTAGTCCGAATGACCTCAAATTATACACACATGTCATAAATAACACTACGAACCTACATCCACTCCTGGAATTTCATTTCGAGCCCGATATCAAAATTTCACCTATCGGTCGAAATTGCCGAAATTCCAACATTCGGCAATTCAAGCCTAAATCTACTACAGGCCTCAGAACCACATTCCGAACACGCTCCTAACCCTGAAATCACCCAACAGAGCTAACGTAGTTAACGGAATTCCATTCTAGATCCGTCTTCACACAGTTCCAATTACGGTCAGATTTCTAAAGCTTAAACTCACATATAAGGACTATGTGTCCAAAAACTCTCCGAAATTCATAACTCAATGTTCCGATAAGTTCCAAAAGCAGAAATAGACATGGAAAAATTAGTTATTAGCGGATCAGGGTGCTAACTCTCAAAATGACCGATCGGGTCGTTTCATTCTCCCCCTCTTAAGAAAATCGTTCGTCCTCGAACAAATATAGAGACATATGATGAGTGGTGATTGTACCACTCGTTTTAGCCTCTTTTCGTTAGATTTTGCATCCTTCAATGATAACTTGAGGTCGTTTATAGTGTGTATTGCTTGAATTTCAGGGAAATGATGCCATAAAGTGATTGGTGTTGAATTGAAGTGGAGTTGAGCACAAATTGGTGAAAAAGGCACAAAAACCTTCAGTGAATCTGCACCTGCGGCCTCTTGACCGCTGGTGCGACCTCGCACTTGCGGAATATTGAATGCACCTGCGAAGAAGGCTGAAATGCACAACGGTCGCACCTGCGAAGTGGTTTCCACACCTGCGGAACCGCAGGTGCGGTGTTTTGTTCGCATCTGCAGAAAATGCTCATGTCACCCAGACTCGCACCTACATTGTGGAGTCCGCTTCTGTGGAACCGCACCTGCGAGAATTCTTCTGCAGGTTCGGTTATCGAGCATCAGGTCTGGACAGAATTGTAAAATCACAATTTCTCAACCCCAACCCACATATACTCGACCTAGTAGACATTTTCAACAATCTTTGGCTTATCTTTGGCATTGTAAAACATAATTTTGTGTCTTGAAGAAAAGGAAGAACAAGTCTTAAAGCTAAGGTTTTCACACACACTTGGGTTTTGAAGATTTCAAGCTTGTGGTTAAGGTTTTCTTACCCATTTATGTTTATTTCTTAATTTCCTTGTTTTGTATTGGATATTTAAGCGTGTAGTATTTATTTCCAACACTTGAATCTTGTTTATGGAAATACTCATATTTAAAGTGTGGATTAAATACCTTGTTTTGCTTATGTTTTGAATGATTGTTAGTTATTTATGAAGTGAGTTATTGTTATTTTAATTATTCTTGTTCTTTAATATTTCCAAAGGGATTAGCTAACCCTAGGACTCGCCCATTAACTCCGAATTAATTTTGTNTAATTGGGTTAGGAATAATTCAATTAGGAAGTCTTGTTAGTCTTCGGAAGAAGCTAATTAAGAATTATTATCCGTGGCTAATTAACATATACCCGCTCATATTTGTAAAATCGTGAAATACATTGGATCGTTACTTGAGTGTAATTCCCGAAGCATTCATACTTGTTGCCATTGATCATTTTACTTGCTTTCTAGGTTAGTTTATATTTTTGCATTTAGATATAAATATTTTCAAAATCAAAATCTAAGTGCTTGTCACTGCGCGATAAGTGATAATACTCTTACATTCCTGATCGCCTTCATATTGTTCTCTGTGGGATTCGACCCCAACCTTGTTGGGTTATTATATTTGACATCGACCGCTTACACTATTTTGAGGTGTAATTTGAGCGTATCAAATTTTGGCGCCGTTGCCAGGGAACAATTGGCGTAATTTAGGTTGTTTGAGAAATAAGCATAAGTGCTTTGGTCCAAACTTG
>ML266116.1:0-31530 GCA_005239495.1 Nicotiana undulata | reverse complement strand
GCGAAGGCTGCCTTTTATAGTTCTGCCCAGGCATTTCCGCAACAACGGTGTTTTTCTCGCACCTGCGACTCCGCAGGTGCGACCTTTCAACCGCACCTGCGAAATCCACTTAAGTTTCCCAGCTTCCGCACCCGCGATACTTTTCCCGCGCCTGCGACATCGTAGGTGCGGACATCCATCCGCCCTTGCGACCTCCTTCACACCTGCGGCCTTCTTATCGCAACAGCGGGCCCGCAGGGGCGACATATTGACCGCACCAGCGGTCCTTCACTTAACACCCAGAGCCCGCGCCTGCGACCCCATCTCCCGCACCTGCGACCTCGCAGGTGCGATCTTCCTTCTGCCCCAGCGACCAAACCTCGCACCTGCGCCATGTTTTCCGCGCCTGCTATATCCGCACCTGCGGCCCAAGCATCGCAGGTGCGATCGCACCAGCAACAACAGCTTCAGCTGCATTTCAAGTTCCAACTTTTCCGTTTAACGCCCGAAATCAAACCCGAGCCCCTCGGGACCCCAACCAAACATACCAAAATATCAAACATGGTTATTCAAACTTTGTCGAGCCATTAAAACACCAAAAACAACATCAAAACCATACATTCTCATCCAATTCAAGCCTATGATTTCCAAAAACTTCCGAAACACGCATTTGATCAAAAACCCAACCAAACCATCTCCGAATGACCTGAAATTTTGCGGGCAAGTCCAAAATGACCTAACGAAGCTACAGCAACTCTCGGAATCCCATTCCAACCCTCGGATCAAAATCTCGCCTATCAACCGGAATTCGCCAAAATACTAACTTCGCCAATTCAAGCCTAATTCTACACCGGGCATCCTAAAAATATTCTGAACACACTCCTAAGTCCCAAATCACCTAACGAAGCTATCCGAACCATAAAATCTGTATTCCGAGGTCATTTACCAATAAGTCAACTCCGGGTTGATTTTTCCAACTATAAAGCTCTTGTTAGAGGCTAAGTGTCTCAATCCACTCTATTTTCACTCCGAACCCGAACCAACCAACCCCAACACTTCATGAACAGTACGAGCTACTACAAGACATAAATAAAGGAATAGATGCGTATACTGCGTAACGATGGACCGGGTCGTTAGAGGTCCGAACCTCGAGTTTGGACCAAGCGGGCCCGGGGTCCTATTTTAGTATTTTTGGAAGAATGCTAGAAATTGAATATATAGGCTATGGGGTTGTGTTATATAGTCTTTATTGATATTATTGAATAAATTATGCCTAGATATCGTTGTTTCGGAGTCGGATTATAAAGGAAAGGCGGTCTTAGAGGGTTGATTGCTATACTTTGGACCGAGGTAAGTGTCTTGCCTAACTTTGGTGAGGGATTAGGTATTGTATGTTATTTGTTATGTGTTTATCATGTTCCATGTATAGGTGAGGTGACGAGTACCTATACATTGTGAGTCAAGCATGCCCGTGAGTCTATATTTGATAAAAATTCAGTTATTTCTTCAATGCTCATCATATTATGTAATTGCCTCTACCTAAGAAGTTGATTGTGGTTGTTGTACTGGTTGTAGAGATTATGCAGATGTTGGTTCAATTGAGGATCCAAGTATACAATATATATATTAAGTTGTTTGGTTATAGCTGAGACCCTTGTCGGGTAATTGTTGAGATGTTAACTGATATTTTCCCCTTGCCGGGTGATTTGAACTGTATCTTTTCCACTATGCTGCATTCCTTACCATACACATTGTCTTGCATTGGTGAGGAAGAGTGTAAAGCACAAAGGGTGATGTCGTGCCATGTTTTACATTGATTATATCATGTCATGCATAGTGAGGAAGAGAGTAAAGCACGAAGGGTGATGCCGTGCCATGTTTTACATTGATTGCATCATGACATGCATAGTGAGGAAGAGAGTAAAGCACGAAGGGTGATGCCGTGCCATGTTTACATTCATTGAAAGCACGAAGGTTAATGCCATGCCATATTTACATTTATTGAAGCATGAAGGTTAATGTCGTGCCATGATTACATTGATTACAATATATATTGCACTGGTGAGGAAGAGAGTAAAAGCACGAAGGGTGATGCCGTGCCATTGTTATCATTCAAACATTTCATTCATACCTTATCCGTTTCCGGTAGATTGTTTCTTTTCTTACTTGATGTTAATTAACTGCTCTATCTTATAGTTTTTCCCTTTATCTGCTCCCGTTCCCCGTATATGGCTGTTATTCTTCCTTGCTCTGTATCTGTATTTCGTGTTGTAGAATAGGACAGGTGAACGTTATTTGCTAAGTCTAGCCTCGTCACTACTTCGGCCGAGGTTAGGCTCGGCACTTACTCAGTACATGGGGTCGGTTGTACTGATACTACACTGCACTTCTCTATGTTGTGCAGATCCCGCTTCCGGACCCCGTGGACCGCTCTTAGGGAGTCACCTTCAGTCCACATCGAGCTTCAAGGTATACCACTGGCGTTCGTAGGCCCTGGAGTCTCTTCTGCTATTAGTGTCTATTGTCTCATTTCTCCTTCCGTTCTAAAGACAATGCTATATTTCCTTTCAGACTTGTATTTAGTATTCTTATAGATAGTCCGTAAGGTTGTGACACCCCGATTTTGGGATTTTGCGTTGTTGTTATCTTTCTCATTTAATCATGCATTTTTCAGAGTATTATTACATTTCTGCTGTAAAACCTTGAAGTGGTTCTGATTATTTTAGTAAAGGTTTGAAAAATTATTTATTTATTACTGTTAAGTTGTTTTAAAATTGTCAAGGTGTTGTGTACGTTGGCTTGTCTAGCGGGTTCAACGTTAGACGCAGTCGCGGCCTGAAAGGTGGGATTTCGGGTCGTGACAACACACCGCAATCTCTTCATACATGAAACGACAACAAAAGTAGTGTCAAACAACCTTAAAAAAATAACGGCGAACAACCAGCCCACCATTTCGTCATTATGTGTGTCATGACCCGAGCTCCCACCGTCGGGACCGTGATGGCGTCTAACGTTGAACCCGCTAGACAAGCCAACGTTTCGATTACAATACTTATTTTTCTGTATTATTATCGTTTGAAATAAAAGTAATGAACGTGAACAAAATGAGTAAATAGTACAGAAACTAAGAAACCATCAATTTAAATAATTAATATTACAAAATCCTTACATAGATTCCCAGAACCTGGTATCACAATTTCACAGACGGTCTAAGATTTACTAAAAATAAAGGTCTGAAATAAACATGTGCAACTGTCTTGGAAATACAAGAAAAAACAGAAAAGGAGATAAGATAGGAGGAGACGCCAAGGCCTGCGAACGCCTGCAGGACTACCTCAGTGTCGCCTGTGGACTGAAGGATACTCCCTCGATCAGTGTCCACCGGGTCCGGTACCGTAATCTGCACAACATAAAGAAGTGTAGGTGTAGCATCAGTACAACCGACCCCATGTACTGAGTAAGTGCCGAGCCTAAACTCGGCGAAGTAGTGACGAGGCTAGGACACGACAAATAACAAATACTTGTGCAGTTCAATAATATATAGCAGGAGTAATAACAAGAAGTAAACAATTAGGCACAAAACGGGGAAAACATGCTGGGGAGAAAGGGGTAACAACTACTGAAATAACGGAACAAGACAACAATTGAAATAATTAAATAGCAGCAAGAACTAACAACTCTGAAATAATAAGTAAACACAAACGGCACGACATGTCCCCTCGTGCTATAATATCACAAAACACGGCACGGAATGTCCCCTCGTGCATAAGTAAACAACATCACGGCACGGAATGTCCCCTCGTGCATAAGTAAACAACATCACGGCACAGAATGTCCCCTCGTGCATAAATAATCAATAACACGACACGTAATGTCCCCTCGTGCATAAATAATCAACAACACAGCACAAAATGTCCCCTCGTGCATAAATATCAATAACACGGCACGGAATGTCCCCTCGTGCATAAATATCATAAAACAAGAATTGACATGAAAAACAATAATAAGAAACCTTAAATACACAGGAATATTCAACAAGAGTAATATTGTCCCGGCAAGGGACACAACTATAACCAAACCTACACAGATATATACCTTACCTACATGTTCCTCAACCAAACCATTACTCAACAATACTCACAACTGAGATTTTCCATCAAATGAATAACTACCAAATGATATCAAATCCATAAACACAGTAAACTTCAATGAAAACCACATAAATACTCATGTACGACTCACGGGCATGCTTGACCACAACATATAGGTACTCGTCACCGCACCTATACATTGAAAATGGAATAAACACGTAGCAAATAGGACTCAACACCTATTCCCTCAAGCTAAGGTTAGGCCAAACACTTACCTCGACTCCAGGAATCCAAATCAAGCCTCTAGCACCGCTTTTCCTTTCGAACCCGACTCCAAATCAATCGTATCTAGACATAATTGACCCAATAACATCAATAAATTCTAAACAATTCAATTCCAATGCTTAATTATAGAATTCCCAACATTCTTCCCAAAAATCCCACAATCGACCCCATGCCCGCTTGGTCGAAACACGAGGTTCAGACCAAAACCCGATCACCCATTCCCCCACGAGCCCGAATATATAATTTGTTTTGAAATCCGACCCCAAAACGAGGTCAAATTCCCAAATAATCAAAAAGCCCCAATTCTACCCAAATCCCTAATTTTCTACCTTAAATCCTATGTTTTTAGGCCTAGAATCTAGTGGATGTTAATGAAAATGGAAGAAAATAAGGTTAGAATTATTTACCTAAGAGGTTATGGTGATGAATCTCTTCAAAAATCGCCTATGGGGTGTGGAGAAGAAGGTGTTTATGAAAAATGGCTAAATTCCCGTATAAGTGTTCTGTTTTTGACTTCAAAAATGACTGGGCGATTTTACTCTCTGCGTTCGCGGGCCCCTAGCCACGTTCGTGAAGGGTTGGTGACACAGGCCTATGCGTTTCACGGTTGTGGGGCCGCGTTCGCACAGGTTAAACACACCCATCCCCCCAGGTTCCCTCATAGGCTGTGCGTTCGCGACCTACATGGTGCGTTCGCACAGCTTCCTCAGACTACCCTCCGCGTTCAAACAGGTGAGTTCGCATAGGCTTAAAACTACCCTGAACCCCAGACCCCCCACAACCCTGTGCATTCGCACTCCCTTGAGTGCGTTCGCATAGGGTATTTCCCTGGACACCAACAACAACACTCACCAGATTTTTCTAAGGATTTTGCACTCCAACACTTGCCCGAAACTCACCCGAGCCCTCGGGGCTCAAAACCAAATATACACACAACCTCAAAAACACCCTACGAACTTATTCGTGTAATCAAATCACCAAAATAACATCATAAACATCGAATTAAACCTCAAAATCAATGAAAACTTTCAAAACTTCTTAAACTTCAAATTTTGCATTATTGATCCGAATAACGTCAAACCAAGTCCGTTCGTTACCAAACTTCGCAGATAACACATATAAATAATATTGAACCTGTACCGGGCTCCGGAACCAAGATACGGGCCCGATACCACATGTTTCGCATCAACTTTCATTTTCAAAAACCTTTATATTTTTCAGAAAATAATTTTCTTTAAAAATTCATTTCTCGGACTTGGGACCTCGTAATTCGATTTCGGGCACACGCCCAAGTCCCATATTTTCCTATGGAACCTTCGGGGCCGTCAAATCACGGGTCCGGGTCCGTTTACCAAAAATGTTGACCAAAGTCAACTTTACTCAAATTTCAACATCAAAAATATCATTTTTCATCAATTTTTCACATAACGGCTTCCCGGCTACACGTCCGAGCTGCACACGCAAATCGAGATGAGATAGAAGGAGGTTCTCATGACCTCAGAATACAGATTTAGCTAGAAATACATGGGATGACCTCTTGGGTCATCACAATCTCCACCTCTAAAACAAACGTTCGTCCTCGAACATACATAGAAAGATACCTGAATCGGGGAAAAGATGGGGATATCGGCTCCGCATATCGGACTCAGACTCCCAAGTAGCTTCCTCAACAGGCTGATCTCTCCACTGAACACGAATCGAAGGATAACTCTTCGATCTCAACTGACGAACCTGCCGAGCTAATATGGCCACCGGCTCCTCCTCATAAGTCAGATCCTTGTCCAACTGGACACTGCTGAAGTCAAGCACATGAGATAAATAGACAATATACTTCCGAAGAATAGATACATTAAACACCGGATGCACGACTAATAAACTTGGTGGTAAAGCAAGTCTGTATGCCACCTCTCCTACCTTATCAAGAATCTCAAAGGGACCAATGTACTTAGGGCTCAACTTGCCCTTCTTCCCAAACCTCATCACGCCCTTCATGGGCGACACCCGAAGCAATACCCGGTCTCCAACCATAAGGCCAAATCACGAACTCTGCGGTATGCATAACTCTTCTTCCTGGACTGAATTGTACGAAGTCTATCTTGAATGATCTTCACCTTATCCAAGGCATCCTGAACTAACTCTGAATCCAACAACCTAGCCTCCCCCGGCTCGAACCACCCAACTGGCGACCGACACCGCCTACCATACAATGCCTCATAAGAAGCCATCTGAATGCTCGACTGATAGCTGTTGTTGTAGGAAAACTCAGTTAAAGGCAAAAACTGGTCCCATGAACCTCCAAAGTCAATGACACATGCTCGCAACATATCCCCCAAGATCTGAATAGTCCGCTCGGACTGTCCGTCCGTCTGAGGATGAAACGCTATACTCAACTCAACCCGTGTGCCCAACTCACGCTGAAATACTCTCCAGAAATGGGAGGTAAACTGAGTACCTCAGTCAGAAATAATGGAAACGGGCACACCATGCAAGCGAACAATCTCCCTGATGTAGATCTTTGCCAACTTCTCCGAAGAATACAAAACTGATACAAGGATGAAGTGTGATGACGTGGTCAGCCTATCCACAACGACCCACACTGCATCAAACATCCTCCAAGTCCATGGGAGCCCAACTACGAATCCATGGTAATACGCTCCAACTTCTACTCGGGAAGCTTAATCTGCTGCATCAAACCTCCGGGTCTCTGGTGCTCGTACTTAACCTGTTGATAGTTCAAGCACCGAGCTACATATGCTACAATGTCCTTCTTCATCCTCCGCCACTAATAATGTTGCCGCAAATCCTAGTACATCTTTGCGGCGCCCGGATGAATGAAATAGAGAGAACTATGAGCCTCCTGCAAGATCAAATCATGAATACCATCAACATCAGGCACACAAATACGACCTTGCATCCTCAAGACTCCATCAGCATCAACTGTAACATGCTTGGCACCTCCGTGCCGGACCGTATCTCTAAGAACACATAAATGACGATCATCATACTGCCGGTCTCGAATACGATCAAACAATGAAGAACGACCACAATATAGGCCAAAACACTGCCAGTCTCTGAAACATCCAATCTCATGAATCGATTAGCCAAGGCCTGAACATCTAAAGCAAGCGGTCGCTCCTCGACCGGTATATAGGCAAGACTACCCATGCTGGCTGACTTCCGGCTCAAAGCATCGGCCACCACATTGGCCTTCCCCGGATGATATAGAATGGTAATGTCATAATCCTTCAACAGCTCTAACCATCTTCTCTGCCTCATATTCAACTCTTTCTGCTTGAACAAATACTGCAAACTCTTATGATCCGTGAACACCTCACATGACACACCATACAGATAATGCCTCCAAATCTTCAACGCATGGACAATGGCTGCTAACTCTAAATCGTGAACGGGATAGTTCTTCTCGTGAACCTTTAACTGACGAGAAGCATAGGCTATGACCTTGCCATCCTGCATCAACACTGCACTAAGTCCAACCCGTGAAGCATCACAATACACGGTATATGGACCTAAACCTGTGGGCAAAACTAACACCGGTGCCGTGGTCAAGGCTGTCTTGAGCTTCTGAAAGCTCGCCTCACACTCATCAGACCACCTGAACTGGGCACCTTTCTGAGTCAACCTGGTCATCGGGGCTGCAATAGATGAAAAACCCTCCACAAATCGATGATAGTAGCCTGCTAAGTCCAAGAAACTCCAAATCGCTGTAGCTGAGGTGGGTCTAAGCCAATCTATGACTGCTGAAATATTCTTGGGATCCACCTGGATACCCTATGCTGACACAACATGACCCAAAAATGCTATCGAACTCAATCAGAACTCACACTTAGGAAATTTTGCATAACAACTGACTATCCTTCAGAGTCTGGAGGACGACTCGAAGGTGCTGCTCGTGCTTCTCTCGGGGGAGTATATCAAAATATCATCAATGAAGACTATAACAAACGAATCCAAATATGGCCTGAACACTCGGTTCATCAACTCCATAAAAGCAGCTGGGGCATTTGTCAACCCATATGACATCACTAAGAACTCATAATGCCCATACCGAGTGCGAAAAACTGTCTTAGGGACATCGGATGCCCTAATCCTCAACTGATGGTAGCCAGTTCTCAAATCAATCTTGGAAAACACTGTAGCACCCTGAAGCTGGTCAAATAAATCATCAATCCTCGGCAAGGGATACTTATTCTTGATAGTAACCTTGTTCAATTGCCGGTAGTCAATACACATCCTCATCGAGCCATCTTTCTTCTTAACAAATAACACTGGGGCACCCCAGGGAGAAACACTAGGTCCAATGAAGCCTTTATCGAACAAATCCTGCAACTGATCCTTCAACTCCTTCAGCTCTGGCTGGGTCATACGATAGGGCGGAATGGAAATGGGCTGAGTGCCCGGAGCCAACTCAATGCAAAAGTCAATATCCCTGTCGGGTGGCATATCTGACAGGTCAGTAGGGAATACCTCTGGAAACTCATGAACCACGGGCACAGATTCCATAGAAGGAACCTCGGCACTAGAATCATGAACATAAGCCAAATAGGCCAAACAACCCTTCTCGACCATGTGCCGAGCCTTCATATATGAAATAACTCTACCGGAAGAATGACTAGGAGTCTCTCTCCACTCCAATCGAGGTACTCCTGGTAAGGCCAAGGTCACAATCTTGGCATGACAATCCAGAATAGCATGGTAGGGAGATAACCAATCCATCCCCAAGATGACATCGAAATCAACCATATCAAGAAGCAAGAGATCTACATGAGTCTCCAGACCACCGATAACCATTAAGAATGAACGGTAGACTCGATCTACCATAATAGAATCACCCACCGGTGTAGATACATATACAGGAGTACTCAGGGAATCACGAGGCATAATCAGATAAGGGAAAAAATATGAAGACACATAGGAGAATGTAGACCTCGGATCAAACAAAACCAAAGCATCTCCGCTGCAAACTGAAACCATACCTGTAATGACTGCATCAGAGGCCTCAGCCTCATGCCTGGCGGGAATAACATAGCATCGGGGATGAGCCCCACCAATCTGAACGTCCCTGGGTCGACCTACTGCTGGCTGACCTCTACCCCTCATGGCCTATCCTCCACCTCTAAGTGTCTGGCCTCTACCTCTGGCACCTCGACCTCCACCCCTAGCTGGCCGAGGGGGTTAGGATGCACCTGGTGCGGGAACCATAGAACGGGAACCCTGATACTGAGAACTACCAGAAGCTCGGGGGCAAAACCTGGAAATATGCCCTGGAACACCACAAGTGAAACAAGATCTCGGCTGTTGCGTCTGATGACTCTGAAGCTGTCCCTCTCGACCAGAATAACCACCCTGGAAGCTCTGAAGCGGCGGTGCACTGATAGGAGCTAATGGTGCACCGCGGGATACCTGAAGTGCCGACTGGAATGGTCTAGGAGGATGACCTCTACCAATGGAATCTCTGCCTCCAGATGAGGCACCACTAAATCGACCGAAATGACGAGGTCTCTTGTCAGACCCCTGACCACTGCCCTGTAATAAGACTATCTCAATACGCCTGGCCACATTGGCCGCCTCCTGGAATGAAATATCAGTACCCGTCTCTCTGGCCATATGGAGTCTAATAGGCTGAGCTAGCGCCTCAATAAACCTCCTCACTCTCTCTCGATCAGTGGGGAGTATCATGATAGCATGTCGGGCCAAAGTGATAAACCGGGTCTCATACTGAGTGACCGTCATAGAGCCCTGCTGGAGACACTCAAACTGCCTCCGAAGGTCCTTCCTTTGAGTAACTGGTAGAAACTTCTCCAAGAACAACTCGGAGAACTGAGCCCAAGGAAAAGGCAAAGATCCAGCTGCCCTGGTCAAGCAATAATCACTCCACCAAGTCTTGGCGGTACCAGAAAGACGGAAAGTAGCAAAATCGACCCCATTGGTCTCCACGATCCCCATGTTCCGAAGAACCTCATAACCACTGTCTAAGAAATCCTGGGGATCCTCTGATGGTGCACCAGTGAAAATAGTAGGAAATAGCTTGGTGAACCGATCCAATCTCCACAAAGCATTGGCAGACATAGCTGCTCCCTCAACTGCCTGTGCCATAATACCCGGCTGAGCTACTCCAGCTGCCTGAGGTGCTGGAGTCTGGAACTGAGTAGCTAACTGCTCTGGTGTGCGGGTGGCAGGAGTACGGGTCCCTCCCCCAGCCTGAGAGACAGCTGGCGCTGTAGGAAGAAGACCTGCCTGAGCCACGCTCTCCATAAGGCCCACTAAGCGGACCAGAGCCTCCTGAAGTACCGGGGTGGCAATGAACCCCTCCTGAGCCAGTCCAACTGGAACTGCCCGAGTGGGAATCTCCTCAGCAACCTCCACCTGAGGATCCTCTACTGGGGCTGCTGCTCTGGGCTGAGCCCTGCCCCTGCCTCGGCCTCTAGCATGGCCTCGGCCTCTAGCATGGCCTCGGCCTCTAGCATGGCCTCGGCCTCGTCCTTGGCCCCTCGTAGGAGCTGCAACAGGAGGATCAGGCTGCTGATCGGTATATGAGGAAGCACGCGTTCTCTCCATCTACGAGAGAATAGAATAGAAACTCAATTAGCATTTAGAAGTCAAATCGCACTACAGAGAAGAATAGATGTGAAGTTATTCCTAACTTTGCAGCCTCCAGGGGATAAGTACAGACATCTCCGTACCGATCCCTCAAACTCTACCAAGTTTGTCCGTGAATTGTGAGACCTAGACAACCTAGTGCTCTGATACCAACTTGTCACGACCCGAATTTCCACCGTCGGGACCGTGATGGTGTCTAATGTTGAACCCGCTAGACAAGCCAACGTTTCAATTAAAATACTTACTTTTCCTTATTATTATCTTTTGAAAGAAAAGTAATGAACGTGAACAGAATGAGTAAATAGTATGAAAACTAAGAAACCATCAATTTAAATAATTAATATTACAAAATCCTTACATAGATTCCCAGAACCTGGTATCACAATTTCACAGACGGTCTAAGATTTACTAAAAATAAAGGTATGAAATAAACATGTGCAACTGTCTTGGAAATACAAGAAAAGACATAAAAGGAGATAAGATAGGAGGAGACGCCAAGGCCTGCGGACGCCTGCAGGACTACCTCAATGTCGCCTGTGGACTGAAGGATACTCCCTCGATCAGTGTCTACCACGTCCGGTACCGTAATCTGCACAACATAAAGAAGTACAGGTGTAGCATCAGTACAACCGACCCCATGTACTGAGTAAGTGCTGAGCCTAACCTCGGCGAAGTAGTGACGAGGCTAGGACACGACAAATAACAAATACCTGTGCAGTTCGATAATATATAGCAAGAGTAATAACATGAAGTAAACAATTAGGCACACGACGGGGAAAACATGCTGGGGAGAAAGGGGTAACAACTACTGAAATAACAGAACAAGACAACAACTGAAATAATTAAATAGCAGCAAGAACTAACAACTCTGAAACAATAAGTAAACAGAAACGACACGGCATGTCCCCTCGTGCTATAATATCACAAAACACGGCACGATGTCCCCTCGTGCATAAATATCAGTAACACGGCACGGAATGTACCCTCGTGCATAAGTAAACAACATCATGGCACGGAATGTTCCCTCGTGCATAAATAATCAACAACACGACACAGAATGTCCCCTCGTGCATAAATATCAATAACACGACACAGAATGTCCCCTCGTGCATAAATATCAATAACACGGCACGGAATGTCCCCTCGTGCATAAATATCATAAAACAACAATTGGCAGGAAAATCAATAATAAAAAACCTTAAATACACAGGATATTCAACAAGAGTAATACCGTCCCGGCAAGGGACACAACTATAACCAAATCTACACAAATATATAACTTACCAACATGTTCCTCAACCGAACCATTACTCAACAGTACTCACAACTGAGATTTTCCATCAAATAAATAACTACCAAATGATGTCAAATCCATAAACACAGTTAACTTCAATGAAAATCACATAAATACTCATGTACGACTCACGGGCATGCTTGACCACAACATATAGGTACTCGTCACCTCACCTATACATTGGACATGGAATAAACACGTAGAAAATAGGACTCAACACCTATTCCCTCAAGCTAAGGTTAGGCCAAACACTTACCTCGACTCCAGAAATCCTAATCAAGCCTCTAGCACCGCTTTTCCTTTCGAACCCGACTCCAAAAATCCCACAATCAACCCCGAGCCCGCTTGGTCGAAACACTAGGTTCGTACCAAAACCCAATCACCCATTCCCCCACGAGCCCGAATATATAATTTTGTTTTGAAATCCTACCCCAAAACGAGGTCAAATTCCCAAATAATCAAAAATCCCTAATTCTACCCAAATCCCTAATTTTTTACCTTAAATCCCATGTTTTTTAGGCCTAGAATCTAGTGGATGTTAATGAAAATGGAAGAAAACAAGGTTAGAATTATTTACCTAAGAGGTTATGGTGATGAAGCTCTTCAAAAGCCGCCTATGGGGTGTGGAGAAGAAAGAGTTTATGAAAAATGGCTAAATTCCCGTATAAGTATTCTGTTTTTGACTTCAAAAATGACTGGGCGATTTTACTCTCCGCGTTCGCGGGCGCCTAACCTCTTTCGCGATGGGTTGGTTACACAGGCCTATGCGTTCGCAGTTGTGGGGCCGCGTTCGCACAGGGTAAACACACCTAGCCCCCCAGGTTCCCTCATAGGCTGTGCGTTCGCGACTTACATGGTGCGTTCGCACAACTTCCTCAGACTACCCTCCGCGTTCGCACTCAAACAGGGGTGTTCACATAGGCTTTAAACTACCCTGACCCCCAAACCCCACACAAGCCTGAGAGTTCACACTCCCTTGAGTGCGTTCGCATAGGGTAATTCCCTGGACACCAGCAACAACACTCACACCAGATTTTTCTAAGGTTTTTGCACTCCGACACTTAGCTGAAACTCACCCGAGCCCTCGGGGCTCAAACCCAAATATACACACAACCTCAAAAACACCCTACGAACTTATTCGTGTAATCAAATCACCAAAATAACATCATAAACATCGAATTAAACCTCAAAATCAATGAAAACTCTTTAAACATAAAATTTTGCATTATTCATCCGAATCACGTCAAACAAGGTCTGTTCCTTACAAAACTTCACAAATAACACGTATAAATCATATCGAACCTGTACCGGGCTCCGGAACTAAGATACGGGCCCGATACCACAGGTTTCGCATCAACTTTCATTTTCAAAACCTTTATATTTTCAGAAAAAAAATTTCTTTAAAAATTCATTTCTCGGACTTGGGACCTCGGAATTCGATTCTGGGCACACGCCCAAGTCCCATATTTTCCTACGGACCCTCCGGAGCCGTCAAATCACGGGTCCGGGTCCGTTTACCAAAAAATATTGACCAAAGTCAACTTTACTCAAATTTCAACACCAAAAATATCATTTTCATCAATTTTTCACATAACGGCTTCCCAGCTATACGTACGGACTGTGCACGCAAATCGAGGTAAGATAGAAGGAGGTTATCATGACCTCAGAACACAGATTTAGATAGAAATAAATGGGATGACCTTTTGGGTCGTCACAATATGTTGTTTTCCCACACCTTTTTTCCTCCAAAACTCTATAAAACATCAGCACAAGAGGCCAACAAGAAACATCCCACAAACAGTCCACTACAAGTCAAATAACTCAAACTCACGACTTCCGATCACCGTCCCGTGAGTTCTAACTATTAGAAAACACATTTATCAACCTTCCTTGATATTTAAATACTTAAATACAGATATTAGACGTTTCTTAACTATGAAGAACCTTCCAAAGCTCTAACTACAAAGAAAAAAGAGAGGCGGTATAATGACACTTACGTCGTATGGATCGTTTTGATGTTATCGCTTCTCGATTTCATGCCCGAGATGATAATCTTCTTTGAAACCCTAGAAGATAGCTTAAGGATATGTTTATGGGTGTTTTCTGGTCGTGTTATACTGAAAAATAAAGAAAAAGACGACCTAAGACTTATATATATCAATTTTGGAAAAGTCAAAGAGGTGCTAGCTTGGCACCCTTGCATTGGCTCATCTTCCAACGCTTATATCTTTTTATCCGGATGTCGCATGAACGAACGGTTAAGAGCGTTGAAAACTACATTCCAAGAACTTAAATTTGGTATATAATAAGTCCTAATAAGACCTCATATAACACACGAAATATATTTCTCAAAAAGCTTTAGTGACCCACCTACTTGTCACTTATGATGTCTGCGCAGTCTCGCGAAACTGCAAATATCTCTCTACTCCTATGTTGTATAGATGAACGGTTTAATGAGTTGGAAACTAGGCTCATATATCTTAAATTTGGTTGGTGGATAATCCAATAATTCCAAAAATATTAGGAAAAAATCTCAGCTACATTTGACCTAATTTTCAGCACAATATGAATGTAATTTGTGAAGACCTTTGCCAACTTTTGTTCCAGAACTTGTTTGACTTCAAAACATAGCACAAAACTATAATATTAAAAACATAAATCATAGAATAACCTCCTTATCATGTAATGAACAATAGTCTCACCCTAAAGTACATGTTATAACATTCCAAACTCGTTTACTTTCAACGAAACTTATGTTCTTCAATTGGTTTAGCTTCTAAGCTTTACAACCCTTTTGGTACTCATTATTCATGATCTGAAATATTTGTAATATCCAAGTTAACATGATTAACTTACTTTATGTACTTTCAAAGACGATTTCATTTTCGAGCTTAAATCAATTGACTTACGACGTACTCTCACGTACGAAAATATGGGGTGTAAAAAATTAGTGTTTGACCAAGCTTTTAAAAAGTATTTCTAAGTATATTTTTCTTAAAAGTGCTTTTAAAAAATATATTTTAGGAAAAGCTACTTTATTTTTCTAATTCTCCATTTCTGATTTTGCTTCTGCTCAAAAGCAATTTTTCTTTCTTCTAAAAGCTTGGTCAAATACTTCAACTTTGAAAAAAAATATTATTTTTAAAATCTTTTGGCTTTGGAAAACCTTGGTCAAACAGGCTATTAGTTGACACCCTCTAGCACAAATTTGTCAGGACAATTTACTTATAAAAGTTGACATAAATCTACATTAATTCTATAAATCGATTATGAGACCTCTTTTATTTATAATAAAAACAAATAACAATGCATCTATGGTGTCCTACTAGAAGTAGGACTGTAAAATATTACCTTATATCGAGCCTATTATAAAACCCAATAAAGATCTGACAAAGTGTAATACTACTAAAAATTGTACCAACTATCCTATCTAAATAATGATAATGCCCAAAGGGGCCAAAATTCCGCTGTTGCTCTTCCCACATATTTGCACGACATAGCCATTTTGTGATAGCCCATCGTGTCTTGTGACCTTGTAAATTCTTTGGTGTAGCTTGATACTCTTTTGCTTGTATAGTCTTCAAAGTCTTCATGAATTGATCCATATTGCATATTGAGTACATTATCCTTGGACCATACTGGATGACCATGACACTCACGATGCAGTGTATTTTCAAGTCATAAGTATGTCCAGTTTTGGCCAGTTTCCATTGAGCATTTCTTCTTGATACTACATGGTGATCTTCTTTGGAGGGTATATAGAATTTCATGCACTGAGTTGTACCCCATTTTGCATTATGCAATTCCTTAGTCCTCTTCCTTGTCCTGACTGTCCAGCTCGAGCTCATTCCAGATGTGAGCCCATTCATGTGCTTTACTAGTGCTGTTGTTAAGCTCCTTACCAGAGGTGACGCTTCACATTTCATATTGTCATGATGTGCCAAGGTCCAGGCCAATTGTTCCTTTGGAGCATGCCATTTCACGTGTTTGTGAATGTCCTCTGTTAACATCTTCCTCTTTGTGCTTCCCATACTTGTGCCTGTCCCTTTTCCTTCCTCTAGGGAATGAGTACATAGTACTAATACCACCCTTAGAGGTCGTAATTGGGGACATGGTATGGATACAGTAGCTTCTCCTGCAAAAAAAAAACAAAGTTAGTATAAACCGTAAGCACCATGTACTCCTCCCTAAGGATTAGTACATGTTGATCCTGTGTTATCCCTGCACCCTTTGAACTCCATTCCTCCATATTCTTGTTATGCTCCAGTATCCAAATCACAGTGGTTCTCCTTATGCCCTCTTGCCTATTTCGATATACATTCTAGGCAATGATCCTTCTCTTTGTGTTATTATCGTACTCCCTGCTTGCCTACTTCTCTTGCACCATCTGAGCTTTATTTTGTTGAATGTCTTGTCCTGCTTTTCCTCTTCTTGTGAACTTGCCTGGCTACCTGTATAGCACTCTAGTACATTGCTTCCTTTCCCTTGCACTTTCCTGTTCCCATCGTGTGCCATATTTTCCATTTCATGCTGCTCATTTCGCTTTGACATTCTGAGCAGCTTCATTTTCTTTTTTCTGTTAAATGAATCCCTACTATCCTCACTACCTCCCCTTCTTGTGTTTGATATCCAAGTGTTTATGTAGTCACTCCTGGTCTACCCCTTTCTATTACTGGGCAGCTGCTTGTTCTTGTTTTTGCTTGACTCTTGATCCCTATTCTTCCATGCTATTGAGATAATACCTAAGTCAAAGGTCCCTCCTTTGGGATGAATTCATTGCATTAATACCACCAGTAGGAGATACCTTAGACAATAGGATATCATCTCATCTTGTGTACCTGCAAAACAGAAAACTAAGTTAGTAAAATAGTGAATCAACATGCTCTCCTCTTGAGTGATTTGGGCATGGTAACCATCATCCCTGCACTCCTTTATTCCCCAGCTAGCTTTTCTTGCTTCACTCATCAATTCTTTGCAACCCTTACTCTCAGAAAAGGACATTGCATCTTGTCCCCATTCAGGATCTTCCTTCCTCTTGTGTCCAGTTCCCAGAAGTCATGGCACTCAATATTTCCATTGTCTAGTGCATAATTATCCAAGTGATCTGCTAACTGGTTCCCTTCTCTAAATATGTTAGTCACCCTAAGAGTAGACTCCTGTTTGAGCCTCCATATCTCTTCCATTTGAGCTGCTATACACCAAGGTGGTTGCCATTCGCCTTCAATGCATTCCTTCATCAACATTGAGTCTGTTTGCAACCATATTTGCCTATGCTCCAATTCAATGCTTAACCTTAATGCCTCTACTATTGCTGTAGCTTTTGCCTCATTGTTAGATCCTTAATTAAACTCCCTCCCACTTGCAAAGATCAGTTCTCCTCGATTGTCCCTCAAACAGAAGCCTATTGAGCTTCTCCCTGGGTTTCCTTTACAGGCACCATCTGTATTAACTTTTACCCAACCTTCTTGAGGCAGCTCCCACATCACTTTTTCATATTTTAACTTAGGTGTGTAATGCTGCAACATCTGTAGGATTTCTAGCCATCCATGAGGTACCCTTAGACCTGGTTTCCTTAGCTTAACCATTGCTTGGATTGTTGTTGACACCTGATAAATTACTCGACTAACCGACACAACATCACCATACTTCCAACTATTTCTTCTTTTCCACAACTCCCACACTATACATGATGGTAATGCTTGCATGATTGGTTTGAGCCTTGGTACCACTTGGGCAGTCCAACACATGGTAATGACTTGATGTAATGTTAGCCCTTCCATTCTAATTCCTGCCCTTGTGAGAAAATATTTCCAAACAGTTGCTGCTGCTTTCGATGTAAAAAACAAGTGCACCAACGATTCTCCTTAGGTTCTGCACAACACCAACACTTAGATGGCATGAAGTATCCCATACTTCGCATAAAGTCATCCAATGGTAGCTTGGCTTTCCATACTTTCCACATAAAAAATGACATTTTAAAGGGTAAACCTTTCACCCAAATCATTCTGTATGCTTGCCTAGGATGGTCCCTTCTCCTTAAGTAATCCCAAGCTGATTTAACTGTGAAATTTCCCCTGCTCTCAAGCATCCATACTAGAGTGTCCAGGACATTTTCCATATCTGGGGGTATAATGTTCTCGATTATGTACATGGCCAGTTCCTGTGGAAGAAATTCGAGTAGTCTATCCACATTCCAAGCTCCATACTCCACCAACTCAAATACATTCTGAATATTTTCATCCACAACAAAGTCATGTGGCACTAGGAAATATAAGGCACCTAGGCTAGTCCAGTTATCGTACCAAAAGTGTGCTGAGCCCATTCTTATCTGCCACAGTATATGATGCTCGATCAATTCCCTGCATTCGATCATCTTTCTCCAAACATGAGAGCCATTTCTCCATGGAACAACTACTGCGTTGAGTTTTTTGCAATATTTCTGGCTCATAAACGAGCTCCACAAACTAGGCTCGGTTCTGAAATTCCACCACAGTTTGCAAATTAACGCTTTTGAAACATCGTGTAATGATCTGAAACCAATACCCCTCTCTTCAGTTGGCATGCATAGTGTAGTCCAAGAAGCCCAATGTCTTGTGTTACCTCCTACATTACTGCCCCAGAAGAACTTTGTGCAGCGTGTTGATGGCATTGCTTGGAGGATTCACAGCTGACAACAAATGGATTGGCATGCTTTGTAGTACACTAGCTATTAGCACTGATCTGCCTCCTATAGATAATAGTTTTCCTTTCCACGACTGTAGCTTATCCATCGCTTTTTTCATCAAATCCTCATAGTAAGACATCCTCTTTCTTGCATAGAAAATAGGGAAACCTAGGTAGGTAAAAGGAAAATCCTTAATACCTATACCTGTTATACATTCAACTTTTCTAATCTCCTCCACATCTGTTAAATGGTGCATATAGATAGCTGATTTTGCTTTGTTTACTAGCTGACCTGAGGCTGCCTCATATGAGTGTAGAACCTGCATGATTAGGCTTAAGGACCTTGCATCTGCTGAGGAAAATATTATAGTGTCATCTGCGTATGCTAAGTGATTTATTTTTGGGCTCCACTTTGGCATACCAAAGCCATGGAAAGACCTATTCTGATGCAATGCATTGAGTCCCCTCGATGCTTCAACAGCTAGTATAAAAAGAGTAGGCGATAGTGGATCTCCTTGCTTGACTCCCCTTGACGATTTGAAAAAAACATGAGACTGACCATTAACTAGCATAGAGTACCAGTTATTCCCAACCAGATCAAAGATTAACCCAATGAAGCCTTTTGAGAAACCCAACTTCCTTAGCATTTTGGTCAGAAACAACTAAGACAACCTATCATATGCTTTGGCCATGTCTAGTTTGATTACTACATTTGGTCCAACCCTTGTTCTCAGTCTTATGTCTTTTATAATCTCTTGTGTCAACAATACATTTTCCACTATACTCCTCCCCTTCACAAATCCTGATTGTCCCTCTGAAATCAAAGTAGGTAACATGTCCACAATTCTTTCATATATCATCCTCGAGAAGATTTTATTGACGAAGTTACTAAGGCTAACTGGCCTTAAGTCAGCAAATGTGCAAATTTCTTTCTTTTTAGGAAATAATACCAGGTTTGTGTGTGTCACATACCTAGGTAGATTGTGCCCACAGAAAAATGCTCTAACCATATCAACCACATCTTCCTCGATTATTTCCCAGCAAGTGTGATAGAATGCTCCTGTAAACCCATCCGGTCCCCCTGCTGACTCTGCATTTAGTCCCATTACTGCACGTTTAACTTCTTCATTTGTTGGTAAAGCCATCAGCTTTTCATTTTGTTCCATGTCCACCATCGAAGGTACCTGACTTAGGATACTAAAGTCAGTAGGGACCTCGCTTTCAGTGAATTGATCCTTATAAAATTTCACAGCTTCCTCAACAATCTGATCATCTTCCTCCAGCCAATTATCATCAAAATTTTTGATCCTTGTCAACTTTAGTCTTTTCCTTCTTCCATTTACTTGCGCATGAAAGAATTTCGTGTTTCTATCTCTATCTTTGAACCACCTCATTACTGAATTAGTGGTTGCATACACTGATTCATGCCTTTTTGACTAGGGTTATTCTTGAGAGAGATGACCCAAGTCTAGTTCAAATAGGATAACAAGGAATTGGGGTGAACTCAAGAGATTGATAGCCCCAATTAAAGGGTAGAGACTAGAGATAGTGATACCCGACTTGAGCCATTTAATTTGCTTTGTTGAAACACCCAATTGGGCTTGAGAAAGCCAATTCGTGCAAAGTCACCCAAACTATCGAGAGGTATTGAGTGAGTAATTTAGTATGAGGTTATGTCACATGCCCATGATTCGAAAATTTATCCTAGATTTTATATCCCGTTAGTAACTCGCCTAGGGGTAAGTTGCATCCCTAGTGCTTTTAAATACTTGATAAAAACCCAAAAAAAACATTGTAGCTAGTTTGATAATAGTTACCTATAGTTCTAAACTTAGTATAGAAACAAAACCAACCATGTTTAGAAGAACAATTACGGACAATTCACACTTCTAAATCGGATTGAAACTCGACTCCAACTATATAACTCCCTGCGGATATCGATCTCGATCCTATCGGGTAAAAGCTACATCAACCTTGCCTTGCCATTCTATAGTGGTACAGGTGGGCTTCGACCACTTGGCCGTTGCCGAGGAGTTAAAACAGTATTGACTATCTATTTGATTAGTTGTGTGGATTGTTTTTCTTTCCTTCTATCTATTAACTTGTGTGTTTAAATCGCTAGAGGTACATATGGATGATCCTCTGGCCAATATTATACCGGGGGAGGAGGTAGATGATAACGGAGAAGAGAAGGTACATCTAGTACCTCCAGCTCAAAGACGGGGCCGCCAGGCCAATGCCAATGATAATATTCCAGACCCTCCCCCGCCTCCTCCAAGAGTAGCTCCTCGGGTGCTTCTGAACGAGGGATATGCCAGTGCAATTGTCCCACCCAGAATCCGGGCGGGTAATTTTCAAATCACTAATGTCATGTTGACACTTCTGGAGCAGCGAGGATATTTCACGGGTGCTCCCTATAAAAAAGGCCTACAAACACTTAAAAGGATTTGTGGATACTTATTGGGGGAGCAAGCAAACCAATGTATCAGAGGATGCCTTGAGGCTCAAACTATTTCCTTTCTCTCTCTGAGGGAAAGCACTGGATTGGCGTGAACGACTCCCCAACCATTCTATCTCTACATGGGATGAGTTGGCGGATAAGTTCATTGCCAAGTTTTTCTCTCCCGGACATATGGCAACTTTGAGAGATAAGATATTGGCATTCAAGCAGGAGCCAAATAAGCCCCTTCACGAGATTTGGGAGCGCTACAGAACAATGGTCAAAAAATTCCCCAACAATGACATGACGGAGGCTATGATACAACAAACATTCTACCGGGGCATTAACACGACCAATCAATGTGTGGTCAACCAATTAGCTGGGGGTAATTTCATGAAGCTATCTTACAATGAGGCATGTGATATTCTGGATGAAATGGCTGACACTTCGTCAGCATGGCAAAGTCAGGCTAATGTGCCCGAGGTGACCCAAGCGTGATAAATTTGCATAAAGAACTTCAAGACCACGATCAGGCCATTGCTGAGCTAACAATTACCATGAATCAACTTTCTAAGGCGCAACTTCAACAAATACAAGGGCCAAATCAAGTGCAATCTATGGAAGGGTCAATATTTTGGTCAACAAGCGAAGGCAACGTGGCAATCAAATGCAATGCAACAATGATCAAAGTGAGCAATGTGTGAGTGGATACAACAATGAGGATTCCTATGATGAGCAAAATGAGGATGTGATGTATGCAAACAATTTCCAAGGGTAAGGGAACAATTCTTCTAACCAAAATTAGAACAATCAAAGGCAAGGAAATTAGAACAACATTAACAACTATAGCAATTGGGGGAACAACAATCAACAATGGGAAGGCAACAACAATAATTGGAACGAGAACAACAATAGAAATTGATGTGGAAATGGTAATTGGGGGTCGGGCTTTCAAAGGCCCCTGATGTACCAAAAACCCAACAATGCACCCCCGTATCAATCCCAAGGTCAGAGTTCATCAAGCAATGATATGGGCCGAATCGAGCAAATGTATAAACAAATGATGGAACAAAATGCGGATTCAGATGCTCAAATTGCCTCCCACACTACCTTAATCCGCAATCTTGAGGTCCAAATGGGACAAATATCCCAAGTCTTGAACAATCTCCCTAAGGAGGCACTACCTAGGGACACGGTGGTGAACCCAAAGGGTGGGAACAACAACAATAACACTGGACATGCAATGGCGGTGACCACAAGGAGTGGTCGAGGTGGTGAGGCTAGTTCTTCCAAGCAAATGAGGGTTATTAGTGATGATGATGATATGCAACAAGATGAGGTTCCTATTGAGGTTGAACAAGTGATTGAAGAGCCGATAAATGGTGAAGTGAGGATTGACATCAATGATAATGAAGGGGAAACACAAAATGACGTGAACCCGTCTAGGGAACACGTAATTGACATACCCGAGCCGTTTGTGCCAAAAACCAAGGCTCCATTGCCTAGGACTCCTCCTCCCTATCCTCAAAGATTGGCTAAGAAGAAGAATGATAATTGGTTCAAGAAGTTCATAGAAATTATGAAGAGTTTGTACATTAACGTTAGTTGAGGCTCTTGAACAAATGACCGGGTACGCCAAGTTTATGAAAGAGTTGGAGACAAATAAGAGTTCCATGGAGTTCGAGACAATCAAGATGACCCACCAAGTGAGTGCAATTGTGCACTCAATGGCACCCAAACTAGAGGATCCTGGAGCATTCACTATCCCTTGCACTATTGGTGATACGGACTTTGCTAAGGCATTATGTGACTTAGGTGCTAGTATCAATTTGATGCCTTATTCTGTCTTTAAAACCTTGGTAATTGGCCAACCTAGAGCAACTTCGATGCGGATTCAAATGGCGGATAGAACTATGAAGAGACCCTTGGGTATCATTGACGATGTTTTGGTGCGGGTCGACAAATTCATCTTGCCAGCGAATTTTGTGATATTGGATTATGAGGTTGATTATGAAGTGCCAATCAGTTTGGGAAGACCTTTACTAGCAACGGGGAAGGCCTTGGTAAATGTGGAGGCCGATGAGCTCACCTTTTGGGTGGGCGATGAAAGGGTCGTTTTTCACGTTTGCAAATCAATGCGGCAACCAAATAATACAGAGGTGTGATCTTTTGTGGACCTAGTTTTCGAGGTAATAATTGATGACGCAAGCTCAATGATCAACGTGGAGGATCCCATGGAAGCAGTCTTATTGAATCATGAAGATGTGGTGATGGATGGCTTGGTTGCGTTTACTAATGAATTGCAAGACATGGGTTCTTATTCTTATGGAACCCGCAAGTTCTCTTTGGATTTGAAAAATCGTAAGACTCCACCGACAAAGCCCTCAATCGAGGAGCCACCAACCTTTGAGCTGTAGCCTCTTCCACCATATCTCAGGTATGAGTTCTTGGGCCCTGCTTCTACTTTGCCTATTATACTTTCTTCTTGCCTAACCCAATTGCAGGTAGATTCCACACTTGAAGTGCTCCAACGGAGGAAGAAGGCAATAGGTTGGACTCTAGATGATATTCGGGGCATAAGCCCCGCCTTCTACATGCACAAAATAATTCTTGAAGATGATGCAAAGCCCTCCGTAGAACATCAACGAAGGTTTAATGAGGCAATGCAGGAGGTGGTCAAAAAAGAGTTAATCAAGTGGCTCGATGCTGGAGTTATTTACCCAATATCTGACAGTGCTTGGACTTCACCAGTTCAATGTGTTCCGAAAAAGGGTGGCATGACAGTGGTGCAGAATGAAAAGAATGAGCTGATTCCCACTCGAACAGTGACTGGTTGGAGGGTTTGTATGGATTACAGAAAACTGAAATAGGTGACCCTAAAGGATCAATTTCCTTTGCCATTTTTGGACCAAATGCTTGATAGACTTACTGGGCGGGCCTTTTATTGCTTCTTGGATGGGTATTCAGGCTACAATCAAATACTTATAGCCCCAGAAGATCAGGAAAAGACAACCTTCACCTGTCACTATGGGACATTTGCCTTTTCAAGGATGCCATTCGGTTTGTGCAATGCACCCGCTACATTTCAGCGGTGCATGATGGCAATTTTCACAGATATGGTGGAGGACTTCTTGGAAGTCTTCATGGACAACTTCAGTGGTTGGGGACTCATTTGACGAGTGTTTGAAAAATCTTGATAAAGTTCTCGCCTGGTGTGAAGAAACTAACCTAGTGTTGAAATTGGAGAAATGTCATTTCATGGTCGAGGAGGGCATAGTCCTCGGCCATAAAATCTCCAAAGATGGCATTGAAGTGGATAAATCTAATATCCAAGTCATCTCCAAGTTGCCTTCTCCGACTTTCATTAAGGGAGTCCGAAGTTTCCTAGGGCATGCGGGATTTTACCGGAGATTCATTAAAGCTTTTTCAAAAATGGTAAATCCCCTATGCAAGCTATTGGAG
Organism: Nicotiana undulata; assembly: GCA_005239495.1. Classification (NCBI taxonomy): domain Eukaryota; kingdom Viridiplantae; phylum Streptophyta; class Magnoliopsida; order Solanales; family Solanaceae; genus Nicotiana; species Nicotiana undulata. The sequence continues at coordinate 6,698 of ML266116.1, read as the reverse complement.
AAGGATGCCAAATTTGAGTTCAATGAGGAATGTATGAAAGCATTTGAGTTGTTGATGTACAAGTTAACTACCACTCCAATAATCACCGAACGAAATTGGAGCTTTCCCTTCGAGCTCATGTGTGTGATGACCCAAAAGGTCATCCCGTATATTTCTAGCTAAATATGTATCTCAAGGTCATGAGAACCTCTTTTTATCCTACCTCGATTCACGTGCGCAGCCCGGGCGTGTAATCGGGAAGCCGTTATGAGAAAAACTAATAAAAATGATATTTTTGTGTTGAAATTTGAGTAAAGATAACTTTGGTCAATATTTTTGAAAAACGGACCCGAACCCGTGATTTGACGGTCCCGGAGGATCCGTAGGAAAATATGGGACTTGGGTGTATGCCCAGAATCGAATTCCGATGTCCCAAGTCCGAGAAATGAATTTTAAAAAAAAATTATTTTCTGAAAAATATAAAGGATTTTTAAAATGAAATTCTATGTGAAACCTGTGATATCGGGCCCGTATTATGATTTCAGAGCCCGATACAAGTTTGATATAATTTATATGTGTTATCTGTGATGTTTGGTAAGAAACGGACTCCGTTTGACGTGATGCGGACCTTATATGCAAAATTTGAAAGTTTAAGAAGTTTTGAAGTATTTCATTGATTTTGAGGTTTAGTTCGTTGTTTTTGATGTTATTTTGGTGGTTTAATTACTCGAATAAGTCCGTAGGATGTTTTTGAGGTTGTGTGTATATTTGGTTTTGAGCCCCGAGGGCTCGGGTGAGTTTCGGGTAGGTGTCGGTGGTGCAAAACTTGGTAAAACTTCTGGTGTTTAATGCTGTCATCTGGTGTCTGGTATTTTATGCTATGCAAACGCATATGATAGGATGTGAACGCATAGCACAAGGTTGGGGTTGGGCAGAATTAGGCTTGTGCGAACGCATCCATGAGGATGTGATCGTGGAGGGAAACTAGTTACAGCTATGCGAACGCACCATGTAGGTCGCGAACGCATAGCCTATGAGGGTAACCTGGGTGCTGGGTGTAATTTACCCTATTCAAACGCGGCCCGACAACCGCGAACGCATATGTATGAGTATCTAACCCTTCGCGAACGCGGCTTGGGGCCCACGAACGCAGAGAGTAAAAACGCCCAGTCAGTTGTAAAGTCAATTTCATAAACCCCTTCTTCTCCACACCTCTTAGGCGATTTTTGAAGAGCTTCTTCACTATAACCTCTTAGGTAAGTAATTCTAACCTTGTTTTCTTCTATTTTTATTAACACCCATTAGATTCTAGGCTTAAAAACATGGGATTTAAGGTAGAAATTAGGGATTTGGGTAGAGTTAGGGCTTTTTGATTATTTGGGAATTTGACCTCGTTTTGGGGTCGGATTTCAAAATAAATTATATATTCGGGCTCGTGGGTGAATGGGTAATCGGGTTTTGGTCCGAATTTCGAGTTTGGACCGAGCGGGCCCGGGGTCAATTTTTGACGTTTTGGCGAAAACATTAGAAAACTCATTTCCATGCATTAAATTGATTCATTTAGCATTTTTTGATATAATTAAGTAACTTGTGGCTAGATACGAGCGAGTTGGTAGTGGAATCAAGAGGTAAAACGGTAGTTGAGGCTTGAATTGTGTTCGTGGCATCGAGGTAAGCGTTTGGCCTAACCTTAGCTTGAGGGAATAAGTGTTGAGTCATATGTGCTACGTGTTTATCCCATGTTCAATGTATAGGTGAGGTGACGAGTAACTATGCATTGTTGTCAAGCCTGCCTGTGAGTCGGTCTTTATGATATATGTGTTTTTTTTCCGTTATTTACTGTGTTATGAAGTAGATTTCATTTTGGAGGTTATTCAATTGTTATAAATACTTGGTTGTGAACACTGTTGATTAATTGTTCGATTGAGGATTATTTTATTGTTGTTCCCTTGCCGGGATGTTGTGATTATGATACATGTTGTTGATTTTCCTTGCCAAACTGTTGTTCTTGATATTGTTTGGGTGAGGAAGAGTGTAAAGCACGAAGGGTGATACCGTGTATTTATTTATTGCATTGTGAGGATGAGAGTGTAAAAGCACGAAGGATCATGCCGTGCCGTTTTTATTTAATTATTGCTTTGGTGAGGATGAGAGTAAAATCACGAAGGGTGATGTCGTGCACTTGTTTTGGTGAGGATGAGAGTAAAGCACGAAGGGTGATGTCGTGTACTTGTTTGCTCTATGTGGTTACTTCCTGTTACTATTTTTTATACTTAGACTGTTGCTTTGCTCTGTGATTCAGTAATTGTTTTTCCCTTGTCCCCAGCATGTTCTCCCCCGTTTTACACTTAACTGTTCATTTCCTTCCATTGTTCCTGTTATATATTATTGAATCGCATAGGTGTTTATTATTTGTCGTGTACTAGCCTCGTCACTACTTCGCCGAGGTTATGTTCAGCACTTACTTAGTACATGGTGTCGGTTGTACTGATGCTACACCTGCACTTCTTTATGTTGTGCAGATTACGATACCGGACCCTGTGAACACTGATCGAGGGAGTATCCTTCAGTCCACAGGTGACATTGAGGTAGTCCTGCAGGCGTCCGCAGGCCTTGGAGTCACCTCCTATCTCTTTCCTTTTCTCTGTCTTTTCCTTTGTATTTCTGAGACAGTTGTAAATGTTTATTAAGACCTTTTATTTTTGGTAATCTTAGACAGTCTGTGAATGTTGTGATACCAGTTCTGGGGGGGGTTATAAAGGTTTTGTAATATTAATTACTTAAGTTATTGGATTTCATAGTTTCCGTACCTTTTATTCATATTTGTTCTCGTTATCACTTTTATTTCAAATGCCTAATGATAAGGAATGAGTATATTGACTGGAACGTTGGCTTGTCTAGCGGGTTCAATGTTAGACGCCATCACGGTCCCGACGGTGGGATTTCGGGTCGTGATAATGTGTGACTCAAGTGACGTGGCGGTGGGAGCAGTCTTGGGCCAGCATGTGAAATTTGTTTTTTCATCTCGTATATTATGCAAGCAAAACCATGAATGACGCTAAAGTCAACTATACCATCACAGAAAAGGAGTTGTTGGCTATTGTATTTGCTATGGAAAAATTTAGGCCCTACCTCATGGGAGCCAAGGTGATTGTGCACACCGATCATGCGGCGTTCTAGTACTTGATGACGAAGAAGGATTCAAAAGCTAGGCTTATGAGGTGGGTCTTGTTGCTCCAGGAATTTGATCTAGAAATTGTTGATAGAAAGGGGACCGAAAATCAAGTTGCCGATCATTTGTCCCAGTTGGAGGAGCAAGGAAGGCCCAAAGATGGCCTTGAGATCAATGATGCCTTTCCGGATGAACAGCTCCTATCGATCTCTATGAAAGCCATGCCTTGGTTTGCCGACATCGCCAACTTTCTTGTTACCGGTGTTGTCCCGTGTGAGCTCTCTTCTAACCAAAGGAAGAAGCTTAGACGGGACAACTTGGATTATTATTGGGATGATCCGTACTTGTTCAATCAATGATGGAGTCATTCGCTGGTGTGTTCCCGAGGAAGAACAATTGACCATTCTTGATTCTTGCCATTCCTCGCCCTACGGTGGTCATCACGGTGGGGCAAGGACAACTTCTAAAGTGTTGAGTTGTGGGGTTTATTGGCCAACTTTGTACAGAGATGCAAGTGATTTGGTGAAGAGGTGAGACGAATGTCAAAGAGAGGGTGGCATATCAAAGAAGGATGAAATGTCCCTCACAACGATCCTTGAAGTTGATATATTCGATGTTTGGGCATTGACTTCATGGGCCCTTTTGTCAGCTCGTGTGGTATTACCTACATTCTCGTGACTGTGGATTATGTCTCAAAATGGGTCGAGGCCGTGGCTTTTCCCAATAATGAAGCCCGGAGTGTGGTTGGCTTTCTCAAGAAAAATATTTTCATACGATTTTGGGCACCTCGGGCTATCATAAGTGACAAGGGATCTCATTTTTGTAATCGGGCTTTTGATACGTTGCTTGCCAAGTATGGGATAAATCACAAAGTGTCCACTCCTTACGATCCTCAGGCTAGTGGGCAAGTTGAAGTCTCAAATTGGGAAATCAAGAACATTTTATCCAAGACCGTCAATGCAAATATGACTGATTGGTCAAGAAAGCTTGATGATGCACTTTGGGCGTATAGGACTGCCTTCAAGACCCCGATCGGTATGTCTCCGTACCGGTTGGTGTATGGTAAAGCATGCCACCTATCGGTCGAGCTGGAGCACAAGGCACTATGGGATTTGAAGAAGTTGAATTTGGATTGGTACACTGCTAAAAATTTTCGTGTTGATCACCTTAATGAGCTTGACGAGTTTAGATTCCATGCCTATGCAAGCTCTTCTTTGTATAAGGAGAAAATGAAGTATTTGCATGAAAAGTATGCTAAGAACCGAGAATTCAAAGTGAGAGATTTGGTATTACTCTTCAACTCAAGGCTTCGTCTCTTTCGGGGCAAACTCAAATCAAAGTGGATTGGTCCATTCGAGGTGGTGTTGGTCACACCTTTTGGTACCCTTGATCTAAAGAACAAGGATGGTGAAATTTTTCGTGTAAATGGGCATTGGGTCAAACACTACTTGGGAAACATTTGAGGATAGACACATGGTGGCTTTGTTGAAATTCACTTGATCATGATAACTTGCGTCGTGCCACGACGTTAAATCAGGCGCTTCTTGGGAGGCAAGCCAAGTGTTTTCTTTTCTTTTTGTTTCTTCTTCTTATTAGATTTTTCTTGAACTAACCTGTTTGTGAAGTTGGTGTAGGATTTGGTGGATGCAGTGCAGAACCACATTCTAGAAAATGGTCTAAGTGGTACAAAACCGCTGCCGCGGTCAAAATTCTGCGGTCAGCAGTTTCAGTTTCGTTGCAGCATAAAAGTTCTGAGGACTGGAGGAGCCCAAAAATAGGCTCTCTAGAGTTGAATTCCGCTGCAGTGTCTAGAATTCCGTTGACAGCGGTGTGATTCTGCTGCAACAGACAAAATTCTGCGGACAACGGAAATTTTCAAAGCCCAGCTCTTCAAAAAGGAAAAAGCGCGGTCATCGGTAAAATTTCGCTGCCGCGCTCGGTAAGTCGGCGGGGGCCCCATTCTCAAGTATAAATACAGGGTACCCCCTTCTTTTACCCTTTTCACCCATTTGCATCCTAGAGCACCTTTTTACTGTTCATAACCCTTCACTGTGCATCTAAGATTTAATCTTCTCACAAGTTAACATCCTACATCAACATCTAACAGTGGTATGTTCATTATCTTTGATTTTAGTTGTAGATTTTCATCTTTTTGTTTGTTCTTCTTAATTTTCTTTTCTTATTTGGGGTTATTATAGACCTCATTCTCAAGCATGTGTCACCAACTGGGTCATAATCAATGGGTAATGATTTATTGTTGCCTAATAGGGCATATGATTTTCAATTTCATGTACTTCATGCCTAATTTTGGTTAGTTGATTAAACCCTAGTTCTTGCATAAGCTGTCAGTGCGCTGCTAATTTGAATTCCGCTGCAGCAGACCAAAAATTCGCTGACAGCGAAATGCTTGAGACCAATACTTTTGAGAGATAATTTTCGCTGCAGCGGCCAAAAATCCGATGACAACGGTTTTCCTTCCGCTGCAACGGCCATTTTTTCGCTGCTAGCGATTTGGAACTTCAGAGAAGGGGTATTCTGATTCCCCTAATTCCGCTGCAGCGGCCAAAACTCCGCTGATTGCGGTTGGCTTTTCGCGGCAGCGGACACTTTTCCGCTGTCTGCGCTTTCAAACTTCAGAGAGGGGGTATTCTGAGTCCCCCTAATTCCGCTGCAGCGGCCACTTTTTCGCTTACAATGGTGGCCATTCCGCTGCAACGGTTACTTTTCCACTGACAGCGGATTTGTTTGTGGGCACTATTTTGATTCTCTGCAACATCTACCTCTGTGCTTTTATTGGGTACCTGTATACCATGTTTTAACGATCTTCATCGACATGTTTGAAGACAATGGTTAGATCAAGAGGTGCTTCAGACAAGCAACCCGGAAGGGGTGATTCTTCTAGGGCCGTGGTAGGGGTAAACAACCGGCATCACCCCTAGTCCCGACAAAGGTTATAGGCAAGAAAAAAGCACTCAGAAGACCAACTCCCGACCCATCGAAATCCAGTGAATATGTCCCCTCACGGGAGGCTTTGGAGGGGAACATTGGTGCAACCATGACAGAGGCTTTGTCCCAACCTAGGTATCTTGTCAACGAGCCTACTACATCAGCTTCTTCTGACAGCCTAGGTCTATCTAGTGACTCCTCACCCCCGTAGGACACCGGTGCAACAACTCATTCCACCGCACCTACCTCAATCAACCTTGATAGTTCTGATGATACACCTAATGATGGCAGAGGTGGTGGCACCCAAGCACAGGCAGAAGGGCTACTCAGGACCTGGAATCCAACAGTGTGGCAGGATTGATTTGTCTCTGAACTGGCCTATCACAAGTTTAGAGAGTGGTGGACTCAGAGGTCACTTGTTCCGGAGAGGCCACTCATTAAAAGAGACCTTCTACCCCACAATCCGAACGTCAAAAGACAATTTACTAAAAGGATGGGGTGGTAATTCTTCACTAGCAGTGTCCAGGATGCCTATTAATATGTGATACGCTCAAATTACACTTTTAAAATAGTGTAAAGCGGTCGAAGTCAAATATAATAA
>ML266114.1:0-40723 GCA_005239495.1 Nicotiana undulata | reverse complement strand
CTTATATTTTCATTGCCCCTGAGTCACAGGTTTGATTCGTGATCAGGGAGAGTTATACTACTAATTTCATCGGCCCCCGAGTCAGAGGTATGATTCGTGATCGGGGGGAACTTATATTTTCTTTGGCCCCCGAGTCACAGGCATGATTCGTGATCGGGGAGAGTTTTACTTTGCATCATTGGCCCCGAGTCACAGGTATGATTCGTGATCGGGAGATTATATATATATGTCATTGGCCCCTGAGTCGCATGAATGATTCGCGAGCAGGGAGAGATATTTGCCCACGAGTCGCATGGATGATTCGCGATCGTGGAGATTTTATCGAGTCAGCGCACGAGTCGCAGGTATGATTCGCGAGCGTGTGGAGCTTTATGACCGAGTCAGTCCTTATGACCCACCCTTATGACTTCGGCCGATAGTCTTGTCCGTGTCGGATATATATGTATATACACATTTGCATTCATCAGCATTTGCATTGAGTTGGGATCGTCGAGGGTGAGTTGAGAAACAATACTGAGTACTAGGAAATGAACAATTGAGAATAAAGATAAGACATTTCAGTTAATGAAAGAAAACAAGTGATACATATGATCAGTTTACAAAGAAAGGTTATGTTTAAGATCAGTTACATGTTTGTTGATTACATGTCCTTACTTGATGTATTTTCTCACATGATTTATTGCTCAGCATGTACCTTATTTATTTATTTATGTACTGGACCTTAGTGAGTATGTATTCTACCTCTCGTCACTACTCTTTACGAGTTTAGACGGGATACTCACNTTGAGGCTGGTCCGTCTGGTCGTCCGTCTGCTGATAGATTCTGATCGCGGTGTCACTCCATACGGTGAGCTGTCTTCTTGGCGTCATCCTGACAGCACCTCTGGAGCCTTCTAGTTTCATTTTGCTCAGTCTTTTATTTCAGACTGCGGCTTGTATTTTTGTATATATATTTCATTTGTTGTATCTATGTAGCCGCCCGTTGACACTGTGACACTAGTCCTGGCACACACTTGTTGTAGTTATGTTGGTAGTTTGGGGTTGTATATATTGGGCCTAGCTGTGGCTCAGCTTGTTTCTACGGCCTTACCCCATACCGTTGATTATATTCCGCACTTTTATTGTTATAGTTGTACGTTGGCTTGCCTAACCTCACCGTTAGGTGCCATCACGACCTGAACCGGATTTGGGTCGTGACACCATTTATTGATTAATCCCATTTTGTACTGCACAAAATTAGCCCAACTGACCCATTTGACACTCCTATTTGTGTCTGAACTAAAAGTTTAAGCACAAATTATCAACATTCAAATTATTTTAACAATGAACAAGATTTTCAAGCTTTAAAATTTAAAGAACTATGGTGTTCAAGTAAAAAAAAGGACATTTTGCCAAGACCACAAAAAATGAAGACATCCCGCCAAGACCATCCCCTTTAGGGGTCACGCGGTGGGCATATGTGTTTCTCCTCAAACACGTTGGGCCTAGTAGATTGGATATTTTATCCTATTGGGCATATGTGGCTCTCTCGTGGTACTTACTTGAGTTTTTTGATGTTGGGCCTAGTAGATTGGATATTTGATCCTGTTGGGCATATGACTCTCTCGTGGTACTTACTCGAGTTTTTTGCTTTTGGGCCCGGGCCCCATATACCAAAGGAATTTTTACATTCCTATACATTATTTGAAATTTTATTACCCTCCCTATTCAAGTTTCAATTAATTACATACTATATACAAATTTACCAATTATATATACTTTAGGAATTAAATGAGTATCCCTTTATATTAGGAATTAATTATTTCACATCCTTATTCTCTCTCCCTCCTGCGCTCTTGATCACGCTCAACTATGTCTAATAAAAGACTAAGCGGGCGTTGCAAATATAATCCGGGTATTTTGCCCAGAGTCGAATCCCACAGGGAACTAACGTATCAAATGTTATTGTTAGATTACTAGATTCTCAATAATCAACTTTCTCAAAAGTTATGAATATCACTTGGTGGTATTTTTATTAATACAGCTGAACGAAATTAATAAACTAAAGATTAATTAACAATGAGGTGTAAACAATTGTAATAAAGGTCTAAGGTTTTGGTTTCTCCCGTTGATAAAATCCCTTCTTGTATACTTCCTATAGTTTTGACTTAGTTGTCTTTATCAATCATGAACACTCCAGCTATCATAAATCTCTCTCAAGTAATTATGATAATCTACTAGACACACTCTCTCAAGTTACGCTAGCTAAATTGCATTACAGTTCACTTTCGATTGCACCCGAGGTATCGTTATCTCTAATCCAACCTCTAAACCCTCGGTTATGGATCTCGCATATACTCCGGGAGTGATGTTGTTAAAACAACTACCTAAATATGCACTCTCTCTCAAGTAGATACATAATAAATAGGAACAGCTAATTGAGGGCCCTTCAATCAACTACAACAAGAACGTAGTTGAACAAATAGAGATCAACAACCAAGCAAAACTATATTAATATCACAATATGTTCATCCTCAACGGGTTTCACCAAAACCTTAGATTAGAAAAGTTAGCTACTCATAACAATAATGAAAACTACAAAAGAATTCATGAACAATGGTAAAAATCACAAGGGAATGAGATATGGATTGATGCCCAATTGCCCTCCTTGCCTCTTGCCTTTGCTATTCTTGTACTAGACTCTAAACCTTTATAAACTACTCCTTTGGGCCAGTTGAACCTTTTATAGGTTGAGAGGATTGGCCTTGAACTTCCAAAAGTACCCTTCAACTTTTATTTTTCCCGTCTGGACTAGCGCGGGCGCGCTAGTCTCGCGCTAATGCCCGCGTTAGTTGAGTTGCACTGCCCGAAATCAGCGCTACAACCCGCGCTAATGGGGTTTCTTTCTGCCTTGTTTGCTGGACTAGCGCGGGCGTGCTACACTCGCGCTAATGCCCGCGCTAATGACGTTTCCTTCTGTATCAAGCGTATTCATCCCTCAAGTCCTCCATAAATTATCCCATGGGGCTGTTCTTCTTCAATTTCGCTCAAATCACCATCCTAAGTCCTCAATAGTGCATTGTACTCCTGTGAAACACAAAAATCACAATTAGAGCCAATTTATCATCATTTAATAATCGTTAAGACAGTGAAGCATCATTAAGTTAGAGCATAAACATACGCTAAACTATGTGAATTTAGCCTGTTATCAACACCCCACACTTGAATAATTTCTAGTCCTCGAGCAATCCAGTACATCCTACAGGGCTTCTTTCCATCAAACACTTTCCTACGGTATCACACCACGAACATTTTACAAGCATTGCACCTAGCAGTGTAACATCTATGCCTCAAGCGATGACTGTCACATGCCATGCTATACTCTTACTTCCTTAAGATACTCTACATGGAGGTCAAGACTTACCTCTCTGTCATGAATCACGTGCCCTCACATCACACAGTTGAGAGCAGTTCCACAAAAATAATATTAAGAACAAGCAGGAACTTTAGGTAGGAAATATTCACTCACTCTCAAAAAGAACATTCATATGCCACAAAGATACACCATAGGTTTGACCGTAGTGTAATACTCTACTACTCGAATCCATTCCGTCTAAGATAAATTAGGTCTTCATTTGGTTGTAGTGTAGGCTAAGGGACGGGTAGGATATCTTTAGATATAGTGACTAACCTCCCTAAGCACTTTTAATACAACTACTGTAGCTTTCAGCCCATTCTTATGTTTGGCCAGAATTTCCACCACTCTCTTTAATTTACCCTCAACATTTCATTAGGTGCGCATTTCTTTTCTTCAACTCACCACGCATCAAGGATTGTATTTATTCATTGTCCTTCTTTCTTCCTATATATATATATATTTTTTCAGTGGTGTTCATTCTTTTATGCTTCGCACCATCTTCATATTTCGCTGATTCCACTCAAAAACCATACCACCACCCCACACTTAGACTTTTACATGTTCTCAACAATTCAAGTGCTTATAGAAGGTATAAGGTTCAAACAGTCAGGCTATTCAAACAATTGGGTATGGTTTGTAATGTGGTTGTCAACAAAACAGGCTTATAAGCTCAAAGGGGTTAACTATGGTGAATTGCAATCAAGTGGATACATATTTATGTCTGGATTACAAAGAAATGCATGTATCACTTCTAAGACTGAACAAACTACCATTTTGCTTAGCACACACACGAGGCAAGTTCTAGGTATCAAATGTGGACATAGAGTACAATGTAAAATACCTTACACACACATGGCACATAATTCACTCCAAATTGGTTCCTCAAGACACTCCATTGAGCATTCAAGTCTGTTACAGTATGCAAAATTAAGGCATTCTACAAGAGTCAACCAATGAGCCTAAGCGTCATACTCTAGGTTCTTTGGTGTTCGGGTGTAACACACCAAGGTATGTATTTTATCATTCAGCTCCTTGCCCAAAAGAGTCCTAACAACTAGAAAAAAAAATAAAAGAAAACTAACTATACCCGGTTCAAGCTAAACCCTTGGAAAAGAACCGTGGTCAAAAGAAAAACCAAGGGGGAGTTACTACACTACCTAAAAAGAAAATAAAAAATCTTTTTGGTGTTTTCTTTGTACTAACCTCCCTCAAGAAAACTACCTACGAAGTACGTCATCAGGAAGAGTCCACTAAATATTTATTATTTATTTATTTATTTATTTATTATGATCAACTTAGACCCTCAAGAACCTCGTCGAAGGTCGTCGGGCCAAGATGACTCAATTGATTATACCCTATGTACATCACAACAAAAACAAAACAACCTTAAGTAGAACTTAGTGAAAAGAACACATGAAATACAATTCTACCAAGTGAAACAATAAAGCAAACAATTAACAAATGTACACATACAACAAACAGGGAATCCTTCCCCCATACCCCCCACTTATAATGAGGACATGTCCTCATGGCCAATGAAAATACATAGTAAGGAAAGGGGACTTCCCTGACAGCTCAATCTTGGTCAGAGACAGTGCCTGGGTTCACGTTGCAAGCACGGCCCAGAGCGCGTAGCCAGCCCATAATCTTCTTTACAGACTTCTTTTGCTGGGTGGCCATCTCATCATCTCTGGTCCCCAGTTCAGAAACTGAGGTCCTTAGCCCGGCCACATCTTGCTCCAGGTGGTCTAACCGCTGTCCCCGACTGGCCCTAGACGGGCCTTCAATATCCGCAGCCTGCTCCTGAACGGGTTGCTCCTCCTCCATGTGTTCAATGTCCTCACCTCCCTGTTGAGGCTCCTCCTCCGCCTCATCTTCCTCAGACTCCTGCGCTTCCATATCATCATCCGCCACCACTGCGTCCTTGCCCGTAGTAACTCTTTCAGCTTTGAAGGGATGCACTGTTGGCACCCAGCCATCTACAACAAAGTCGCCTGGCACCCTAGCCGCAGTGCACAATCGAGTAATGAGAGATGGGTAGAAGAACCCATACCTTTGGACCTTGCAGCGGATGAACATCTCCTCGTGAATGACCTGGGCCACATCGAATGGCGCATTTGTCATGAAGCACCAAATCAAACACCCTCGAGGAATGTTCACCTCTGAGGTGTTTTTGGATGGCAAGAGTCTGTTGTTGATGAGGTACAACCAACATTTTGCCTCAAACTTTAGGGCCGAGGAGTGAAATTTTTTTCCATATTTGTACCATTTCAACGCGACGCCCGGTCGACAGATGGTTGGGGTGAACCTATCCCAGGTAGACCAACTTTTGCCATAGGCCTGGTAGTCTTCCATATACCCCTCCGGTAGTGGAGGTAGAGCGAGCCTTAAATGCGCTCATTCTGCGTGCCGCGACGTTAAATCAGGCGCTTCAAGGGAGGCAACCCATTGATTGTTGTACTCGTCGTGCCGCAACGTTAAATCAAGCACTAGTTGGGAGGCAACCCAATACATATAGTGTTTATAGTGTAAGTACTAACATATGCAGGTGTGTGAGAAAAAGGGTGAATACAAGACCCCAATAAAGAAGAAAAGAAAAGAATAAGTTTGATGACGCCTGGACTAGCGCGCCCGCGCTAAGGTCGCGCTAGTCAGGTTTCTCACTGTCTCTCGCATTCACCACTAGCGCGGCTGCGCTCATCTCGCGCTAGAGGTCGCGCTAGTGGGGTTTTACACTGTCCCACAATCTATGGGACTAGCGCGCCCGCGCTAGTCCGTCTCGACACAGTTAAGTTGTTTCAGTTATTTTTTTATTTTTTTTATTTTCTTTTTGTAATTTTCCCAACCACCCAATTAACTTTTTACCCCACCCCAACCGACCCAACCCCTTCCACTACCCCCACTCTCCCTCCCCGACTCGACCACATCCCCCCCCCCAAAACCCTTCTCTTTTTTCTTATTCTTCTTTTCCTCTTCATCTTCTCCCTACCCAAACTCAAGCAAAGCTCTGCAGATTTTCTCCCTCTACCTTCCACAACTCAAGCAATCCCAACTCTAAGTCTTCTTCAACCCCCATTAATCCATCTCCTCCCTTCAACTCAGGTATGTATTTCTCACACTAATTTTCTTTTTATTTTGTAACTTTGTTTTTATTTTCCCTTGTGTACAAAAAAACAATTGTAGCTTTTTCTTATTTGGTAGTATTTGATTTGTACTGAAAATTGATGACATGAGAAGTATGGGGTGTCGTGATTATGTTTGGGTTATTGTGGTGGTGCTTCTTATCATATATTGAGTGTTTGGGGGTTAAATTGTTCAATGCCCACCACATGTTTGTAAAAATGCCCCATTGGAGGGAGTTAATGTGACCAATTTTGTGGTGAAGTCTGAGTAACCACAGTTGGGTCACCCTGATGTACTGAGCTAATAATGTGCTCTTTGTAGGTACCATTCCTCCACGCAAGCGTCAAACCACAGGCTCCTCTTCGAGCCGACCAGAAGGAGCCTCCATAGGAGGAAGGCCCCGAAAATCAATTGACTCGAGGCCTTTCAATAGCCACAAGTTTGTCTCAGCAAAGGCTCAGGACAAATTCACTGAAAAAGAAGATAAGTCAGTTGTACCTGAGCAGGCCATGGATCCTAACGCCATTAGGATGAACTGTCCTAGAATGTATGAGGTGTTAATGCAGCATAGCCTGGATGTTTTCTTTGAGGAGACCGATGAGGCCAATGCCATGATTGTCCGGGAATTCTATGCCAACGCTCCAGAGCACAAAAATTATGTGGTAACAGTGCGGAGGAGGCAGGTCAATGCCTCAGTGGAGAACATTCGGACCTCTGAGGTTCAAATAGATGCACCACAGTCAACTCATTGGTCTCATTCATCCCCACATACAATTTTAATCTTTGTCCATTAACCTTGAAGGCATTGGACCCATCTTCTGTAGAAATCTCCACAGCACCAGAGGGAAACACTTCGACCACTTTAAATGGTCCAGACCATCGGGACTTGAGCTTACCCGGAAACAATCTCAATCTTGAATTATAGAGCAATACTTTATCTCCGGGTTTGAAATTTCGGTCCATAATGTTTTTGTCGTGTAACCTCTTCATTATCTCTTTATATAACCTTGTGCTTTCAAATGCTTGATACCTGAATTCTTCCAACTCATGCAGCTTCGTGACTCGATTTTCACCTGCAGCATCAAGATCCATGTTCAACTGCTTCAATGCCCACCAAGCTTGATGTTCCAGCTCTACAGGAAGGTGACAGGCCTTTCCAAACACCAATTTGTACTGAGACATACCAATTGGCATTTTAAATGCAGTTCTATAGGCCCAGAGTGCGTCATCAAGCTTTTTCGCCCAATCAGTTCTTGTGTCGTTTACTGTTTTGGTCAGCACACTCTTGATTTCACAGTTTGATACCTCAACCTGCCCACTCGTCTGAGGGTGATAAGGGGTTGCCACCTTGTGGCGCACATCATACTTGGCCAGTAGCTTTTCGAAGACACGATTGCAAAAGTGAGTGCCTTCGTCACTAATAATGGCCCTTGGGATCCCAAAACGGGTGAATATGTTTTTCTTAAAGAACCCCACCACCACTCTTGCATCATTGGTAGGGAATGCTGCAGCTTCCACCCATTTGGACATGTAGTCTACAACAACAAGTATGTACTTATTGCCATAGGAGCTAACAAAGGGACCCATGAAGTCAATCCCCCACACATCAAACACCTCTACTTCTTGTATCGGGTTCATGGGCATCTCATGACGACGGGATATGTTTCCTGTCCTTTGACACTTATTACAGCCCTTCACCCATTGGTGAGCATCTTTGAACACAATTGGCCAGTAGAAGCCGGCCTCTAACACCTTCGCTGTTGTTCGAACTCCTCCAAAATATCCTCCATATGCTGATGCGTGACAAGCCTGCAAAACAGAAAATTGTTCTATCTCGGGGACACACCTCCGGATCATGTTATCAATGCAAATTCTAAACAAGTTGGGTTCATCCCAATAATAATTGCGGCAATCACAATAAAAAAATTTCTTTTGGACAGATGTGAGTTCATAGGGTTCAATACCACTTGCCAGGTAGTTTGCAATATATGCATACCATGGCACATCCTCCATTCTCGTGGCGAGTAGCTGCTCGTCTGGAAAGGTTTCTAGAATATCCTCTTATTCTACGGCATTCTCAGCACCTTCAAGTCACGACAAGTGGTCAGCGACTTGATTCTCCTTGCCCTTGCGATCACGAACCTCTAGATCAAATTCTTGTAGTAGCAGCACCCAACGAATTAGGCGCGGCTTGGAGTCTTTCTTCTCAACCAAGTATTTGATGGCTGCATGATCAGTGTACACAATCACCTTCGACCCGATCAAGTAAGACCTAAACTTATCAAAGGCGAACATTACTGCCAACATCTCTTTCTTGGTCACCGTGTAGTTCAGCTGAGCTCCACTCAATGTCCTACTTACGTAGTAGATTGGGTGCATTATCTTATCTTTGCGCTGACCTAACACGGCTCCCACTGTGTAGTCACTAGCATCACACATGAGTTCAAACGGCTACTCCCAGTCGGGGGCAACAATTATCGGCGCCGTGACTAGCCGCTTTTTCAGCTCCTCAAAAGCCACCCTGCAATCATTAGAAAACACAAAGGGGTTATCTTTTTCAAGCAACTTACAGAGAGGGTCCAGAGAAATCTTTGATGAATCGCCGGTAGAACCCGGCGTGCCCAAGGAAGCTACGTATAGCTTTGACTGATGTGGGTGGTGGAAGCTTTTCAATCACATCTACTTTGGCGCGGTCCACCTCAATTCCTTTACTCAACACCAAGTGCCCCAAGACGATCCCTTCTTGTACCATGAAATGGCACTTCTCCCAGTTAAGCACAAGATTCGTCTCAATGCACCTCTTCAGCACACGGGTCATATTTGCTAGGCACTCATTAAATGAATTTCCCACTACTGAGAAATCATCCATGAATACCTCCATTATATCTTCGACCATGTCTATGAATATGGCCATCATGCACCTTTGAAATGTGGCAGGTGCATTGCAGAGGCTGAATGGCATACTTCTGAAGGAAAATACCCCATAGGGGCACGTGAAGGAGGTCGTTTCCCTGTCTTCTGGGGCAATTGAAATTTGGTTGTACCCCGAGTACCCATCCAGGAAACAAAAGTGAGACCTCCCTGCCAGCATGTCGAGCATTTGATCAATGAAGGGAAGTGGGAAGTGGTCTTTCCGGGTGGCAAGATTTAGCTTTCTATAATCCATGCAAATTCTCCAGCCAGTGATGGTTCTTGTAGATATCAGCTCATTTTTGTCATTCTTCACAACCGCCATGCCACCCTTTTTGGAACACATTGCACTGGGCTAACCCAGCTGCTGTCAGAGATGGGGAAAATGATTCCCGCATCTAACCACTTGATGATTTCTTTCTTTACCACTTCCTTCATGTTTGGATTCAGCCGCCTTTGGTGTTCCCTGGAAGGTCTGTGTCCCTCTTCTAGGAGAATCTTGTGCATACAATATGCCGGGCTGATCCCTTTGATATCTGCCATGGTCCATCCAATGGCAGTCTTGCACTTAGTGAGTACCTGTAACAACTGATTTGCCTACACATATAACAAACTCGATGAGATAATAACGGGTAAAGTAGAGTTAGGTCCAAGAAACGCGTACCTGAGATGGGTTGGCAGTGGTTTCAACTCCAATTTGGGTGGTTCTTCCACAGATGGTTTGGCTGGAGGGCTCTCTATTTTCTATAAGTGTAATGGCTCAAACTCGAGAGCCCTCGGCCAGACCCCTTTACCTTCAAGTGCTAACACCCATTCTGCCAATTCTTCCCCATTTACCTCCTCCAAATTCATCAAACGTGCAGCAAGGGGGTCCTCAATAGTTAAGGACGCATCATCTTCCTCCACTATCACATCCACAACATCAATGAGAGAGCAATTGGCGAACTCACTCGGTCGTCTCATAGATTTTTGCACATTGAATGTGATTTCTTCATCGTTAAGCCTCATCTTAAGCTCCCCAGTTTCACAATCAATGAGGGCTCTGCCTGTGGCCAAGAATGGCCTTCCCAAGATTATGGGAATCTCCTCATCTACTCGACAATCCAGTATCACAAAATCAGTAGGGAACACAAACTTCCCCACTTGCACCAAAACATCATCCAGAATGCATGACGGTCTCTTCACCGTCCTGTCATCCAGCTGTAGTAACATAGAAGTTGATCTGGCTCTACCAAACCCCAGTCTCTTGTAAATGGGCAGGGGCATGGGATTAATATTGGCCCCCAAATCGCAAAGTGCTTTGGCAAAAGCAAAATTGCCAATGGTGCAGGGAATTGTAAAGCTCCCTGGATCGGACAACTTCTCTGCAATTGGTCGTGTCACTACTGCACTGCAAGTCTGAGTAAGGGTCACAGTTGCCAAGTTTTGGAAATCGAATTTTCGGGACATCAAGCCCTTCATCATCTTTGCATAACCAGGCATCTCCTTCAGAGCATCAATTAGAGGAATGTTTACCTGTATCTGTTTCAGCATATCCAAGAACTTTTTGTACTGCTCATCCTTTTGGTATTTGGCCAGCCTCTGAGGGAATGGTGCTGGCGGTCTCTTCTTCCTAGTGATTTGGGATTTTTCTTTCTCAACCACCACCTCAACTACCGGCTCTTGGTCTATCTCCACTACTTTTTCAGTCTCACTCTGCACATTGGGTTCTCCTTCAGCAATTTGCATTGTTACCTTGGTCAAGTTTGTTGAATCATCAAGTTCAATCGGCACTGGTACTAGTGTCTCTGCCTGCCTGCTTTCACGAGCTATCTCCTGTTCCAAGTCTATGTCTCTGCCATTGCGGAGACTCACTGCCATCAGCTGCTTCGGGCCCTGGTCCTTAGGATTCACCCGAGTGTCTGCAGGCAAAGTCCCAAGAAGACGATTGTTCAAGGACATTGATATCTGGCCCATCTGCACTTCAATATTTTTAATAGTTGAATCATGTGCATCTACTCTCTCACTGATTTTGGTAGTTGACCCAATCACCTGTTGCATCATCGCTTCAAGCCTAGAAAACCCATCTTCTTTTCTCCCCCATGTTGTTGCTGAGGGGGGTGGTATGCCTGCTGCTGATTTTGATTGTTAAACCCTTGTGGCCTTTGGTAAGGTGCCACATTACCATAAGGTCTCATGGCACCCATGTTGCCATTGTTATGCTACTGATGAGGTGGTCTGTACGGCTGAACTTGGTGACCCCAATTCTGTCCACCCTGTCTCTAGCCTCCATAGTTTGACACATAATTCATATTCTCCGGGTAGTGAAGATGATCGTAGTCTGCATTCCACTGATTACCAATTGGTTGGCTAATGCAAGATGTGCATAAGCCCCCATTGGTAGTATCTAAAATATGAACTTGCTGCTTCTGCCCAGACTCCTCAACCTTCTTCGTAAGTAAGCTCATCTGTGTCATCAAAGTTGCTATATTTTCAGCAATAGAGTTGGACGGGTCTAATGGCACTAAGTGAAGGATAGGGGTAATATGTGCACCACTGGTCATCCACCCTGAATTATGTGTCATTTTATCAAGTAAAGCCTGGCTTTCTCTCCACGTCTTACTCAGGAATGCTCCACCAGCTAAAGCATCAACATTAGCTTTCACACCATCAACCAGACCCATATAAAATCGCTGCCCCAACATCTGTTCTGGAATACCATGGTGAGGAAAGACTACCAGCATCCCTTTTAACCGTTCCCATGTCTCCTGCAGTGTCTCCATAGGCTTCTGCCTGAAGCTCAAGATCTCATCAATTTGTTGCGCTGTCTTGTTCGGTGGATTGAATTTACTGAAAAAATGCTTGACCAACTCCTCCCATGTAGTAATAGAATTCATAGGGAGCGAGTTGAGCCAAGTCTGGGCTACTCCTATCACTGAGAACGGAAACAACAACAGTCTTATTGCCTTCGGAGTGACGTTTGGTTGCCTCTGTGTCTTGGAGATCGACAGGAAGTTCTTCAAATGTTGCTAGGGATCCTCAATGTATGACCCCGAAAATAGCCCCTTATTCTGCAACAAGTGCATCATATTATTTGTGACATCTTCCCCATTAGTATTGTTGTTCATGTCATTCAGGTCTGCCATGTTTGTTTCAATGTGTTCAATGCATGGTTGTTGCTTGCTTCTCCGGTTGGCCCTGTTTAAGGCCTTGAAAACTTTTTCGGGGTCTGGTAAGGCTTCAAATACTTCACCAGTTCTCGATGAGTTTCTAGGCATGCACCTGTACAACCGATTCAGCAAACGTTAGACTTTCAATATATGAAAGAAATCAAAGAAAATTGATTACACTTAAGAATTTTGTATTTTCCTCCAAGTACAAATGATAATACCGTCAATTCCCCGGCAACGACGCCAAAATTTGATCACGCTCAATTATGTCTAATAAAAGACTAAGCGGGCGTTGCAAATATAATCCGGGTATTTTGCCCAGAGTCGAATCCCACAGGGAACTAACGTATCAAATGTTATTGTTAGATTACTAGATTCTCAATAATCAACTTTCTCAAAAGTTATGAATATCACTTGGTGGTATTTTTATTACTACAGCTGAACGAAATTAATAAACTGAAGATTAATTAACAATGAGGTGTAAACAATTGTAATAAAGGTCTAAGGTTATTGTTTCCCCGTTGATGAAATCCCTTCTTGTATACTTCTTATAGTTTTGACTTAGTTGTCTCTATCAATCATGAACACTCCAGCTATCATAAATCTCTCTCAAGTAATTATGATAATCTACTAGACGCACTCTCTCAAGTTACACTAGCTAAATTGCATTACAGTTCACTTTAGATTGCACCCGAGGTATCGTTATCTCTAATCCAACCTCTAAACCCTCGGTTATGGATCTCGCCTATACTCCGGGAGTGATGTTGTTCAAACAACTACCTAAATATGCACTCTCTCTCAAGTAGATACATAATAAATAGGAACAGCTAATTGAGGGCCCTTCAATCAACTACAACAAGAATGTAGTTGAACAAATAGAGATTAACAACCAAGCAAAACTATATTAATATCACAATAAGTTCATCCTCAACGGGTTTCACCAAAACCTTAGATTAGAAAAGTTAGCTACTCATAACAATAATGAAAACTACAAAAGAATTCATGAACAATGGTAAAAATCACAAGGGAAGGAGATATGGATTGATGCCCAATTTCCCTCCTTGCCTCTTGCCTTTATTATTCTTATACTAGACTCTAAACCTTGATAAACTGGGCGAGTTGAACCTTTTATAGGTTGAGTGGATTGGCCTTGAACTTCCAAAAGTACCCTTCAACTTTTATTTTTCCCGTCTGGACAAGCGCGGGCGCTAGTCTCGCGCTAATACCCGCGCTAGTTGAGTTATGCACTGCCCGGAATCAGCGCTACAACCCGCGCTAATGGGGTTTCTTTCTGCCTTGTTTGCTGGACTAGCGCGGGCGCGCTACACTCGCGCTAATGCCCGCGCTAATGAGGTTTCCTTCTGTATCAAGCGTATTCATCCCTCAAGTCCTCCATAAATTATCCCATGGGGTTGTTCTTCTTCAATTTCGCTCAAATCACCATCCTAAGTCCTCAATAGTGCATTGTACTCCTGTGAAACACAAAAATCACAATTAGAGCCAATTTATCATCATTTAATAATCGTTAAGACAGTGAAGCATCATTAAGTTAGAGCATAAACATACGCTAAACTATGTGAATTTAGCCTGTTATCAACACCCCACTCCCTCTCTCTCATGCGCTCTCTCTCTCTCTCTCTACGTCTCTCTCCTACGCTCTCTCTCTCTACGTCTCACTCTATATCTCTCAATCCCTAATTCCAGTAATATAGAGCAAAGGGAAAGAGAGCAACAATTTTATGCTTATTGAAATTCCAGTAATGTAGAGCAGAAGGTGTTACACAATTGGTGTTCAAATTCCAGTAATGTTGCACAATTAGTGTTCAAATTGAAATTGTCAATCAATAAATTTTGAAGTTGTTTGACTCTCCAGCGTTGACAGCCATTAAAAAGCTTTGAAGCTTTGAATTCGAATTTGGATTTTCAAAAACCATTATTTGTTTGGATTGAGTGTTGTTGCAATCAATTGAAAATATTGTTTGAAATTTATATTTCAATTTTGAGGGTGTTTTGGTGAAGATTAGAGTTGATTTTGGCTGAATTTCAGATTTAAACTCGAAGAAGAAGAAGAAGAAGAAGAAGAAGAAGAAGACATGACATACATTATACTTATGAAATTGTAGTAAAGCTGTAGTAAAATGGTCGATAAATTGTATTATATATATATATATATATATATATATATATATATATATATATATATATATATATATATATATATATTATTTATGAAAGTTGAACAATATTGTATAAAATTTGTATTTAAGTGGTAAGATATTGTAGTTGTATATAACTAGGTAGAAATAATGTATGAAAGTTGTAGGTAAGTTGTATAATATATAATTAGTTGTGTTAAATTTATTTTATTATGTATAAATCATATACAAAATATACAAAAGACATATTGAATAAAATTTGTATTTAAGTTGTATGATATTTAGTTGTATTTAACTATGTAGAAATAATGTATGAAAGTTGTAGATAAGTTGTATAATATATAATTAGTTGTTTGAAATTTGTTTTTACTATGTATAAATCAGATACAAAATATACAAAAGACACATTGTATAAATTTTGTATAAAATATGTGGGACTCACTGCCAGCACACATTAAAAGACACAATCAAAATTTCAGATTCTAGTCAATTAGAAACATTTTCAGATAATTAGCTTTTATAAAATTAGTTTTTAGATCTTCTTCTTTTGCTTACATTTTTTACTTCCTTTTTACATTTTGATTTTAACAGCGGGCGAATTGGCGAATTTGAGACTCTCCGCAATTGTTGCTACTACACTTTAAAATACATCATCTTTTCTTTAATTATGGTGGCCCCTACCGTACAACATCATAATTTATGCAAAAACAATTTAGGCACTTCCATATGGAGAACTATGAGATATCCATACTGAATCATTTCATATTCGGGCATCAACGCTTAATCGTCGAGGTTGAAAGCTTCTTAGTATTGACTATAGTTAGTATATTGTTTACAGAAGAACATAAACATTATAAGCTGAAATGTTAATAGAATTTCAGCTTGTGAAGACCAGCTATAGGGATACAACGGTATAGAAGCCCATTTTAGGAGAATAAGATATTGATAACGTTGAAAGTCAGATGAATATGCGCATCCTAACTTAGCAATGAGTTTATTTTTGTTCTCAACCATTTATTAATTAAGGCGGAAGAAAATTAAGGAAAGAGAAGAGGAGAAAAATAAGGAAAATGGCGTAACTTGATTGAAGGCTCTAATAATAGATTGAAAGTCTTTTAAGATGGAATGTATATATTTTGTAGATAAAATTTGTTTAGGCTGGATAATTAACTATGCATAAATATTTTTGATAATAAAATTTCAAACAGTGTATTAGAACGAAAAGATCCCTCATCTGGGAAGATCCAATCGCCTATAGCAAAGCCCTTCCTCAAATTATAGTCAAAACAGAAAATAACTTCTTACAAAGTACAACCTCGCCAACGGACCATATGAAACATTCATCATTTAGTTTTTACCTTCCAAATAAGGGAAATAAAACAAAAAGTAAAAGGTGTTCATCTACCTTCATTTTTTTTACTATAAAAGCCATCAAGAGAGAGTAGGTGAGACTTGAGAGAGGGATTTGTTTTCCAAGTAGGGTTTAAAGGAGTAAAATTTTTGATATGCTAGTAATCAATTATTTTTACCATGGAGTAGAGAAGGTAAAGAATTTACTCATACATTACACTTTACCTCAGTCCTCAAATACCCCATGCATTGCCAAACCAAAAACAAATAAAAAAAATTACCCCCATGACCAAACAAAAAAAAAAAGAGTTTCAACATAACGTATTGGAATTTAAGTGTTATAATTTTATTATCATCTCATTTAATTTTTCGTTTTACTTTTAAGATTATACAACAACAACAAACCCAGTTTGATCCAAACAGGTGGGGTCTGGAGAGGGTAGTCTGTAAGCAGACCTTACCCCTACCTAATGCAGGTAGAGAGGCTGTTTCCAATAGACCCTCGGCCTAGGAAGAGCAAGAAGAAGAAGAGGAAAGCAAGGAAGGAAGAAAGATGGAAGAGAAAAGAAAAAGGAGAGATAAAGGATACGTAGTACCAAATAATAGCAATAGGGAATACAATACCTGAGGCGAACAAAACCACATAACGTAATAAAAATCTAAGAATATGAAGGGACATGCATGCTACTAAGACTATCAGTGAACAACTATAAACTACCTACTAACCTTCTACCTTAATCCTCGACATCCACACTCTCCTATCAACGGTCATGTCCTCAGTGAGCTGAAGTAGCGAGATGTCCTGCCTAATCACCTCTCCCCAGTACTTATTAGGCCTACCTCGACCTCTTCTCAAACTCTCCATAGCCAACCTCTTATACCTCCTAACAGGAGCATCAATGCTTCTTCTCTTAACATGTCTGAACCATCTCAGCCTCGACTCCCGCATCTTGTCCTCCACGGAGTCTACTCCCACTATGTCCGGATATCTTCATTCTTAATCCCATCTCTCTTGGTACACCCACACATCCATCTCAACATCATCATCTCTGCTACTCTCATCTTCTGCACATGGGAGTTCTTGACTGGCCAACACTCAACCCCATACAGCATAGCCGATAGAACCACCACTTGGTAAAACTTACCCTTAAGTCTTAACGGCACATTCCTATCACACAAAACACCGGAAGCGAGCCTCCACTTCATCCATCCCGCTCTGATGCGATGTGCGACATCTTCAGCAATCTCCCCATTAGCCTGGATAATAGATCCGAGATACTGAAAACTCGCTCTCTCGGGGATAACTTGAGCATCAAGCTTAACCTCTATGTCTGCATCATGGGTCCCGTCACTGAATTTGCACTCTAAGTATTCTGTCTTGATTCTATGTTTGAAACCTTTAGATTCCAAGGTCTGTCTCCAAACCTCCAACCTCGCGTTAATTCCATTACGCATCTCGTCAATCAACACTATATCATCGACAAATAGCATGCACAAGGCACATCCCCTTGGATGTGACGCAACAATACATCCATCGCCAAGGCAAATAAAAATGGGCTAAGAGTCGTTCGCTGGTGCAACCCCATCACCACAGGGAAAAATGTTCTGAGTCACCAACCACAGTCCTCGCCCGAATCTTGGCATCATCATACATATCCTTACTTTTAAGATTATAAATCCAATATTTACATGTATACGTAATAATATTTATATACAATGTACTATGTATATAACTTAAGCTCAAAGACTGCAAATTAGCGAATGCTTTTCAAAGCATGTTTTTTTTTTGCTTTTGTTTGAGACGTAATAAAGAAATAAAGAAATAAATAAATTAGAAACCCCAGATTCTGAGACCAAAATAAACAAAGAAATCTACCCTAAAATCCCCAGGATTTGAAAAACCAGTCCCAAAAACTCTTCATTTTTTTTTTAGCTTTTCTTGAAAGTTTCAACTTTCATATTGGTTTGTGTTTTATCTTGGATCTTTTCCCTTTCCTTTAAAATCCCCCCTTTTGCATATTGTAACAGAGAGAGAGAGAGAAAGATAGAATCTTTCGATTCTTCACTTTATTTCTTTTTCTGGGACTTCCAATTCTTGTTTTGATTGAATCCATTTTCTCCGTTGTTTCTGATCGAAATTAGCAAATTCATGATTTGGGTTTTATAATATAAGATAAAAAGATTGTATTTTTAGGATTTTCATGGGCGAGTTTAGGGAACCAAACGACGGCGTTTCAGTAACGGAGGAGGAGGAGATACCAGTACCGTCGCCGCCGTCGCCGTCGACGTTCTTCTTGTTATCTTCTACAGCGATATTGTCAAACCCAAGTGTATCTGATATTGGGCCTGTGAGGTGGGCCAAGGCAGAGAAAGCGACCGAGAACATTATTCGGGTAGTCCAGCCCGCTGCTGTGTCTGAAGAGCGGAGACGAGCTGTTATTGATTATGTTCAGAGGTTGATCGGAGGTTGTCTTGGGTGTGAGGTACTGAGTTTTCATTAACATGCATATTTTAGCTTTTGCCTTAAACCATTTATGTATAAATGTTTTTGTTCCTTGTTTAATGGTTATGTTTGGGATGTGCCACTTGGAACCTAGCATAAGCTTAATGTTATTGGTTCATTTGATTGTCTTGTCTAAATTCACAAGTAAATCTAGTGGGTGCACATGTATGCTAGAACCACCTATGCTCGTCCTTGAACTAGTCTTTCTCTGCATTAGCTCATGGTTATTGATTGGATAACAATTTATTATTACTAGTGAATTTTCCTGATTTATGAGTAGGTCTATAATTTGTATGGACGTTGTATTCATGTGTCAATTGAGGAAGGTATCCCTTGGCAAGTACAAAGTGATGAACTTGGGGCTAGTGTTTAGATGCCTAGGCAGAAAGCTAGCGATGTAGCGATGCAAAGCGAGGGGTTATCACTTCATAGGTGAAACCATGCATGTCATAGAAATGTGTGTTTCAGATACTGATGCTCAAAGTGATCCCAACAAGAAGTGGATAGTTCTTTGAATCTCAAATTTGAGAAGTTGGATATATTGGATACTGAAGTTAGTTATTTTTAATAGCAATTTGATCATTATAGTACTAAACTCATATATGTTTGGTAATTCTTTAATGTCGTGAGTTATGGGCTTCGCTTCAAAAGAGCACGCACTTCATTTTTTTCTTTAAACCCCATGGACCTTGTCACCTTTTCTCTTTTGGCTTTTAATAACACTGTGCTTAGGCGGGCGGGCGTCATGGTTTGTTAGATAAGCATGGGTTTGTAAGTCAGAGTCATTAATGCTACTTTGACTTATACAATTTAAAGTTATTGCAATTTCTGTAGTAGTAAGTTTCCTAACTTGAAATTTATGTTAGCCGTAAGAAATGTCACTCCAATGTTCTTAACATTGGGAAGTCTTGTGTATCTGGGTAGAGGTGCAAGGTTCATGTTATGTTTAGATTGTTAAAATTAGTTGTTTGTTTGATCCTTATCAATCAAAGAAAAAAAGTTGTTTGATTGAAATCTAGTTGCAACTCATAAGTGCTATATTTGATTGACTGTATTGATCACCAGGCTTAGTGCTTGTTTTGTTTACATAAAAGCTTACTTGTCGATGCCATTACTATATTTTGTGGAACATAGGAGCAGAATAGCGGAAGGGGAGCCTTGCAGCAACAGTAAAGTTGCCTTCGTGTGACCTATAGGTCACGGGTTCGAGCCATGGAAGCAGCCACTAATGTTGCTTTAGAGAAGCCTGTCTACATCACACCCTTTGGGTGCGGCCTTTCCCTGGACCCTGCGTGAATGCAGAATGCCTTTTGCACCGGGATGCCTTTTATAGGAGCAAAATAGTGGTGGTTAGAAGTTAGAGCATTAACGAGAAGGGGGGGGTATTAAGACAGAGAAGAGGTATTAAGACAGAGGAGATCAAGGGGAAGAAGAGATATGCCAATATTACCTAATATCGTATATCGCTTCGATATATGGAATTAAGCTAATTTTTCTTTTTTTTTTTGGTTGTTGTATATTTAACGGGAACGAGGTCGCAATTTGTCCTAAAATGCGATTCTTTAGGAGTAGGCTTCTATTGTTTTTCTTGGATAACCGAGAAATTCGCAAAGGCCAACTGTCATGTTGGAACTTGGTAGATCTCTCTATCCTTCTCCACTAAAATACCAGACGTTTGGTCCGTGATAGGGTTTGAACTCGTGACAAGCGCCTGTCCACATATCACGCATTGCACTCTAATTGCTTAACCAAGGCCTTGGGGGCATTATTTAGGTCACATTTTTTTGTTAATTTAGATGGAATTTCTAAGGTATAAAATAGTAAAGATAATAAGTAAAGGTGATTAGCATCACATTTTGCTCAAGTTAAGTAGGATTTAAAGTCAAAAGATGCTAGGAAATGGTAAAATATGAGGACAATGATTTTGATTACTAAATGTAGCATTCCAGATCGCTACTAAATCATCTTATGAGGTTGCAGTTTTAATTTCCAAAATGTTTATCCTTGGCAAAACTTCCTTTCAAATGCACTACTGTAATCAAGAAAGTATAATTTGGCTAGAAAGCCTCTGGACTAAACCCTAAATGACAAGATACACCGCCTGTCAACAAAAAGAAGTTAGCTACCTTAGCTGATATGAAAAGTAAATATGTTATTGATGTAGGCCTATTATCTGTGTCATACGTTGCGCTCTTATCGTTCAACCAAAGCCTTGGAGTCATTATTTAGATCACATTTTTTTCTTCATTTAGATGGAATATTTATGGCATAGAATAGTAAAGTTAATACGAGAAGATGACTAGCATAAAAAAAATGGTAAAATATTAGATTGCTAAATTTTTTCAAAATCGCTACTGAATCATATGATGAGGTTGCAGTTTAAATTTTCCGGTGCATCTTTGAATCGTGGTTATGCTGGTGCATGCATGGTGCTAGATTGATGGTTCAGGTGTCCAAATTGTTTATCCATCGGAATACTTCCTTTCAGATGCATTATTCTAATCAAGAAAGTACAATTAGACTAAAAAGTCTCCGGACTAAAGCTTAGATGACAAGATACAACACTTGTCAACAAAAAGAAGATAGCTAGGCAGTATGAAGAATGATATTCTAACCATTTTAGGTTGAAGTCTAGTTTATTTAAGTGATAATTTTTATCAATGCAACTCATCCAATATGTGCTATATTTGTTGACTGGGTGTATTTATGACTAGGCTTAGTACTTGTTTTGTTTACATATAAGCTTACTCATTGGTTGTCGATGCCGTTACTATATTTTATTAAATAAAGGAGCAGAATGGTGGTGATGTGAAGTCAGAGTATTAAGAGAAGAGGCGTTCACGGGGGTGGGTGTGGGTGTGGGTGTAGGGTTTAGAACAGAGAAGATCAAAATTATATTGCTTCGATTTATGGAACGAGAATGACAATTTGTCGTAAAACACAGTTTTTAGGAGTCGCTTCACCTTTTTTTTTGTAATCATAGAGAATTTCTCGAGGTCCAACTGGAATACAGTTTGAAACTTGGTGGATAATGGGTCCTCCCCTCTACCATTCTCCACTTAAATATCCGACTTCGATCCGTGGTAGAGGTCGAACTTGTGACAAGCGCCTAGCCCACATATCACGCACTGCACTCTTATCATTGAACCAAAGCCTTGGGGAAGTAATTTAGATAAATTTTTTCTTTTCTTAATTTGGATGAAATATGTAAGCTATAGCATAGCAAAGTTAATAAGAAAAGATGATTTGTTTTTTTGAGAAAGAATAAGAAAAGATGATTCACATCACATTTTCTTGAATTGAGTTGGATTTAAAGTCAAAGGATCTAGTAAATGGTAAAACATGAGGATAGTGATTTGAATTGCTATAGTTAGCATTCCAGAATTGCTACTGAATCATCTGATGAGCTTGCAGTTTTAATTTGTTAGTGCTTCTGCGAATCGTGGTGGCCCTGGTGCATGTGTGGTGCTAGATTGATGGTTCAAGTGTCCCAATTGTGTATCAATAGCAAAACCTCCTTCGAATGCACTACCCTAATCAAGAAAGTATGATTAGACTAGAATGCCTCCAGACTAATCCCTATATGACAAGAGACCACTTGTCAACAAAAAGAAGATAGCTAGACATGTCCCTTGGGGAACATCCGATAAAATTGGAACAATACAGAGAAGATTAGCATAGCATGACCCCTGTGCAAGCATGACATGCACAAATCAAGAAATGGTCCAAAGATAGCTAGGCAGTGTGAAAAATAAAATTTTAACCGCGTTAGGTGACTGCTTCCATTTCAAATATATTACTAATGTAGGTTTATTTATCTATCTCTTTTGATGGCTGATGGCAGCATGCTTAGCTATAGGTACTGGTGACATAGTGGCATTTCTAATTTGAGTTGTCTTTTTGAAGTATATTACCAGTTCAGGTTTACGGGGATAACTTCGGTGGAGGGAAGAGGCAGCTAGGGTTGGGGAAATTGGTGAAAGAATCTCTTTGACACATCTTATAATAAACCATTTCCTTTACTCAGTTGGCACCAGGGAGTTGAAGACACATTTGTATTTGTTTTGGAGATTTTTTTTTTCTCTAGTTGAAAAGATTCTTTATGCGCATTTCTGTTGGTACTTCTCTGGCGACTAGTCTTTTTTTTGTTTGATGACCGAGAGATCCGTCTAGAGCCAACCTTAGACCAATCACTGCCCTTATACCCTAGGTTAGTTCGCATGGCACATGGCTCGAACCTGTGACCTAAGTCACAAGTCCTTCAACCTTTACCACTTGATCCGCCACCAGCTTTCTAAATGGGGAAATTTGCGATCATAATGTTTTCATAGTTCTATTTTTGCAGACACATGTTAGTTTTGTGCATTGAGTCCAACTCTTAAATGAATATTTTTGTGGAACTAATTACAGGTTTTCCCTTATGGTTCTGTCCCATTAAAGACCTATCTTCCTGATGGAGATATTGATTTGACCGCATTTGGTGGCTCAAATTTTGAGGATGCCTTGGTTAATGATATGGTATCTGTACTTGAAACAGAAGATCAAAATAAGGCTGCAGAATTCGTGGTGAAAGACGTGCAGTTGATTCGTGCCGAGGTGCTAAATTTATTTCAGTTGTACCATTCAATATGTTATAAACAGTTTCTGTCAAAATTGTTTTATTTTTGAGGTGTTTCCCCTTATAAAGAAAGATAAGGTTGATATTGGTACTTAAATGTTGAATTTTTGAAAGGCCTTCTATAATGGGAAATAAGTAAACCTTTTTACCTGGGCTGAATGCAACAATATATTTTAAATGGACCTTTGTCTGAAACGTTTCTCTGGTTGCATGAGAAAATTGATTTTATTTCTATTTGTTTCTCTGGTTGCATGAGAAAATTGATTTTTTTTCTTATATGTTCTTATTGAAGAAGCTAGAAGATACAGGTTGCCTGCGGTTGTCAGTTTTATTCTTACATTAGGTTAAATGAGCTTTAGTTTGTATTGATAATTGATCTACGGAAGTATCTGAATCATCATCATCAGCATTTTTACTTCCACGTTTATTTACCATGATATGACAGATCTATGTGAGCTGTATTTTTTATTCTTGCATTAATTTTATAGCTCTTTGCCTTGCCTTTCCTTTTCGATCCTTTGGTAGCTCTTTCCTTTGCCTTTTCATAACACACTGGAAACATTAAATCACTACCTTCACCAGTTTATCTAACATCACATTTGGCATGATGAGAGTTTCTTTTTTATGAAACCCAAATACCTCTGTTGCCTTTAGTGATCTCGGCTTACCAGTTATGCTTCTGGGAGCCAAATTTGAGGAAGACCTACTTGTCATTGCAAGTTCTTTTTTTGCCTTGTTGCGGATGGGGATAAATCAAGATCTTTTTTATTAAAGAGCACACCTAGACTATTTCAACTTTACACAGAAACTCCTATTAAGTTTTCAAAGTACAACCACCTATTGATGCAAAAAGGAATCTTTAAACCAAAAGTACAAATGAAATAAAAGAACATTGACTTTCTATACTGGTCTCTCCACTCCTAAAGTTTTGGCTGATTAGTTTTAGCTAAATCGTGTAAGAAGAGCTGCATCTCGTATCTCCTTTTCTTGGCCTCCATTTCTCTCTTCAACTTACCACAGCATCCGCCACTGTTTCAGATGGTTTGCAAATTATATTAAGAAGGAAACATATTAAGGCCCAAGCTCTATTGTGAAAGTGCAGTCTAGTATCATCTCCTGCATTATTCTCTGCATGTTACTCATGCATCACCAACTTTATTCTCCTGTTCCTTGCAAATTCTTATTTTTTTAGAATTGTTGATACTAAGCTGCTACTTGTCTTCCTGACGTTTTATTTTCATATGGCAGGTTAAACTTGTAAAATGCATTGTGCAGAACATAGTTGTTGATATTTCCTTCAACCAAATAGGCGGTCTTTGTACTCTCTGCTTTCTTGAGCAGGTAGGGATGTTCTGAAACTTAATCCTTTTCCATATCCTAGGAAGTGGTCGTTGAACTGTTGAAACATCCACTCCATATTTAGTTGATTGTGTTATTCTGCTAAATGTTCAAGTACTAAAAGATAGTTGATGCAACCTTAAAAATATGGGGTTGAATGGTTGCTGAAGAACATGGGGCTGAATTAATTGGTTGATTTGATCTGTTATTATACTTATATCATTCCTTCCTATGTAGCTGGTTATGGACCTTGATGCACTAAACTAACCTGTACTTGAATCTTCTTCTATCCTCCCCGATTGCCCAACGCCCCAACTTAAGTAAAACATTTTAGCCTTTGAATATAAATCACTTCAATTTCGCAAGACTGAAAATTGTACATAAAAAAATTTGTCAAAGTTGAAATTGTACTTCTTCCCTTTCTACTTATTGTTTGCCTCATTCTTGAAAGGTCAGCACCTCCCTCTCGAAAGAAAAGATAAACTTGGTGAATGCAATACGTTGATATAAAATATATACTAGTTGTGATTCAGGACATAGGATGAGATATTGCTGAGAATATAAATGCAATATCTGCTTTTCGTCAGGCAAACTTCCTTCGTTTTGTCTCCGAGAATACAGAGCTGAATTCTTGCATCCAAATTCCAAACCAAGGCAATTTAATCTTCAACAAATTTGATGTTGGGACAGAAGATTTGTAGGTGTATTCTTGTGTCTTAGAATAAAAAGAAGGCAAGGTAACCAATATTCATATGAGAAAGAAGAGGAATGGTGTTGCAAATGCAGATTCTTTATCCATTTTGGAAGTGTTTAAATCATATGTGAGAATGGGATACTTATGAATATTGATTGAGAAGACTTCTTTATTTTATGATAAGGTGAGAGAAGACGTTTTAGTATTGACAATGTGCGAATGTGCTCTTCTGATCTTTTCTCTGAATGATGAGAAAATTTTGGTGAAAATACTTTAAGTAGACCTCGGTTGGATACAAACTATTTCACGGTTTAAAGAGATTATAAATTGATGAAATCATGACTACTGGAACTGAGAAGATGTTGATGTTCCCATCGCCCTAAGCTTGTTTCCTTTGTCATCCTCTGGGAAGGCATCAGGGTGGGTTGGGGTTGGGGTGGGAAGGAGGAAAATGATATTACTCTGGTTCAACTTTGGTTTCTATAATTACCTTTGATCATTTTGTTTGTGAAAGCAAACATACATTTCACTTATGTGGGTTCTGCTAACTTTTACAGGTTGATCGCCTCGTTGGAAAAGATCATCTATTTAAGCGCAGCATTATCTTGATAAAAACTTGGTGTTATTATGAAAGCCGGATCCTTGGTGCTCATCATGGCTTGATTTCTACTTATGCCTTAGAAACTCTGGTTCTGTACATCTTCCATTTTTTTCACTCAACACTAGATGGCCCCTTAGCAGTGAGTTCTCCTGGCATAACTGCTGATATTTCCTATTTCTATTTGATATGTTGGTGAGCCTATTAACTGATATGGTGAATTTTAGGTTCTGTATAAATTTTTGGACTACTTTAGCAAGTTCGATTGGGAAAACTATTGTGTTAGTCTAACTGGGCCTGTTCGCATATCCTCTTTACCAGAATCTGTTGGTAAGCAACATGTTCCGGCATTGCAGTATGTGCCATGACTTTTTGTTTGGTTCCAATGATTTTCTTTCCTCATGCAGTTGAGATGCCTGAAACTGATGGTGGTGATTTACTGCTCAGCAATGATTTTGTTAGATATTGTCTCGATATGTTTTCGGTGCCTTCTAAAGGTGGTGATTTGAATTCCCGTACATTTCTACGAAAGCATCTTAACATAATTGATCCTCTAAAGGAAAATAACAATCTTGGTCGCAGTGTCAGTCAAGGTAAAAGGTCTCCTTCTATCCTCTTTGTTACTACAGTATAATCCTCATGATAATCAATGTATTATATGCTGGTATCAGATACGGAATAAGTATTAATACTATCCGGTGTGTGGTATTTCTTAGATGCAGGGGGTAGGGTTCCAGATTAGGCTCAATTCAGTCGAACATTTTGCATCTTACCAAAAAGGGAAAAAAAAGTCAATCGAACTTTTTGCAGATTAGACCCAGTGGGTTCAGATTATTCTTTTTGAAATGAGTAAAAAAAAATATAATCAGATAATTCCTAGCATTTCCAGATGATCTCATTCCAAACAACTAGCTTCAGAAAAAAGACAGGTTTGGTTGTGGAAGCAATTTTGGACATTAGACCAGTAGTCATGTCCAAGACCTTGTTTTCCTTATCCAACAGTGATGTGTTATATGATGGATGTCTGGCTGTTGTGCAGGGAATTTCTTCCGGATACGAAGTGCTTTCAGTTATGGGGCTAGGAAGTTGGGCAGTATACTTATCCAGTCTGAGGAGAATATTGTTGAGGAACTTTTTAAGTTTTTTCCTAATACTATGGATCGGCATGGTAGTGGAGAGAGGCCTGATGTTCAAGATCTGAGCAATGGCTTCTGTCCTGCATCTCCTGCTCCAGATTTTGATCCATCAAAAATAAATTCTGAATTAAATTCTGCCAGCGATAGCGGAATTTTTAGGCTGAATCCTGATGGATCTTGTTGCAGAGAAGATGGACATCATAAAGGCATTACAGATAGGCATGTAAAGGGGAGCCCTTTGGGTTACCGTCTTTCTGGGGATGCAGCAGATCTTGCGAGCTCCATGGAGAATGGCCTTTCAATATCTACTCATATTCCTCAACTTACTGATTCAAGTAGCGAAAAGTGCCAATCAACAACAAAGGGTATGCCTTATCATGCACCTCATCTTTATTTCACCAACTCCCTTGTGTGCAATGGGGAGATGAAAAATGAGGAGAGAGTTTCATCTGGGTCATCGCCGCCTACTTCTAATGAGGGGAGGGACTTTACTGTTGATGGCTTGAATCAGACTGAATTGGATGTTAAAGAAGCTGTCTCTCCTACAACAAAAGCATATGGTTGCTCTGAAGGAAATCATTTGAACTGGGATTTGGCCTCAACAAATGGTGCTGGGATTCGTTCGAAAGTTTTGTCTGATCTAAGTGGGGACTATGACAATTACTTCAACTATTTGCAGTATGGCCGTTGGTGTTGTGAATATGCCTCGAATCTGCCTGTGCCTCCAGCACCACCATCTCCATTTCACATCAAGTACTCATGGGAAGCTGCTCAGCAGCCGTCATATATGAAAATGAATGGTTTCTCTCATGGTAGTACAAATGGTGTCATCCCAAGTCAAGCATTCTATACCATAAACCCAATGTTAGTACATGGCATGCCTTATGCCTTGGAGGAGATGCCAAAGCCACGGGGAACTGGGACTTACTTCCCAAACTTGGTATACTCATGTTATACTTGTTGTTTATTGAAAGCTGTGCAGATCACGTGCAATAGTCATTGCACATGTGGGTCAGACCCATGCATACAACTCTTTCTATTGCTAGCAAAAATAATCTTCCCTGTTTGATAAGTTCTTTGTGGCTTAACCTTTTCAGAATCGTCCTCCACAAGGTTATAGGCCGTCACTGGTGAAGGGTAGACATCAAGCAGGATTGAGATCTCCCCGAACTAATGGCCGGGCGACTTTCACAGAGATGCACACACTTGAGAGAAGCTTCCATGAGCAGCCGCAATCTGAATCTTCTGCTGATCAAAGCGATGTCCACCCTTTATTTTCCCCTCGTGGGAGAGGACACCGTAGTAGCATGACTGCTCTGGTTGTACAGTCCGAGGGAGTGGTTGAGTTTGGTTCTGTTGGTGTGGTGCCTCTGGGAACGAGCATCTCCGAAAGAAGAAGGCAAGAAAAACCTGTCTCTCCACCTACTCGACAGACCAGCCCAGCATCTCCGATACCAGGGATGCAGAGGTCAAATTCTGTTTTTAGTAAGGATCTTGATAGGTATGAGCACCTTTGAATAGTAAGTCCTACAGTATTCAATCACAAACCTTCTAAGATTGCTTTTATAAATTCAGGCTTGCACTCAAGTCATCATCATACCATCTAAAAGATGAAGATGATTTCCCTCCTTTGTCTTTCTGAATTGTGGAATGCTCCTGCTATTTTATCACCAAAGAGGATCGGTTTCAGACTCGTCGTCTTCCTCCTCATTTCAAATACCGGATGTACCATTACTTTTTGCTTTGAGGTGTTTGTACATTATTATTCCCCACAACTGCCAACTTACACATTATGGGTTTGTGAGTTGCACTTGTATAGGATGTTAAAATTATAGAATTTTATTTAAGAAGCTGTGCTGTTGATTATAAGTTGTAGCCTAGTTATAAGATGACTTGTGGTTAGGTTAATCACTTGTAACAAAAGATAGGGAATGATTGTGGTGAACATGCCTTACATATTCTGGTTTTACAAGATTGCTTCTGCTCTGTATCAAATATCTTGAATTTTTGGGGATAGCATACTGAAGTTCACTACTTTTATTAGATATTGATTTACCATTAGTATTTGCATATAATTTAGTATTTGGAATACTAGTGAAATGCTGAAATGCTCGTTTGAGGAGTATTTCAATAAATCTTCAACATTTTTCTTTTCCTAGTAAAGTTCATTCATAACGTTAAAAATTGCGTTATCAAACTTGATCCAATTTATGAGTTGCACTGGCCAGGCCAACCTTTGTCAAGCTGAATTTCCAAGAAGTAGCTATTTAGCCTAAGACAACAACCAGAACAACTACACCTCAATAAGTTGGAGTCTGATTATAAAAATTCTTACTGATCACATATATCGCTCAATTTAGTCAAATCTTAGAGCTTAAGACAACAAAATTCGGCTAAAATGGACTTTTATGCACCTTAAAAAGTGTCTATTGATAGAGCAGATTTCAGAAGGCTGGTTATGGAGGATAATGATGCCATTTATGCTAATTAGAAAAGCCAAAAGAAAAAGGAAAATACAAGGTTACAAATTAATTGCCGATCCAAGATCCAACCATTAAATTAAGCCTTGGTATTTAAGGTTATACGTAGTTGGTGAACAGTGACATTTCTAGGTCGGGGTATGGAAAAACTTTTAAAATTATTTTTTCGAAAGAACATCATACTATGAAATATGATTTGTATTTATTACTAATGGCTGTTTTTCATCCAGTACAGAACACAACTCTGTCAAACACTTTTGTTTCAAGAATATTGATGTTAAAGAATCAAGTTTGCTACCTTCGAAGTAAGTTTGTTTGTAGAGTAATGATTCATATATCTAATCAATCTTATAAATTTGTTATTCTGAAAATAATAAAACTTTATAGCATTTGAATGCAAAGTAAGAATTTTAAACACTCAATCATCACACTAACTTCTTTTACCTATCTTTTCCAGGTTTTCGCTTTCTCTGTGATATTACTATTTCTGGCAGGTCAGTCTCAGTGCCATGAGTTGGAAAAACTCAAAGCTCCACACAATATTCCCAACTAGATTTTCCCCCCTCAAATTATTATCTCTTTAGTATCTTTGAACTTAGAATATTCCTAATGCATCAAATAATTAAAGAGAATGCATAACGAATATAATCATAAAGGTTATGAAATAATTTACAGTCCACTTCTTTATTGTTTTTTTAAATGACTATTTACAACTTTGATGTTCGTTATATATCTTGTACTTATAGTTCTCGCTTAAACCTTTTGTTTTTCTTTTCTTGCTTTTAATTATTAATGAATTTAAGAGCTTTTTTTATGGCACAATACTTTAGCATCAAGCTACTAATAAGTTTAACCAATGTTACTAGCTAAAAAGTTATTTTTGTGAACAGCGTACACAATGTGATGATGTCTAGCTAGCAGAAGCACAGTTGACTATTAATAATTCTGAATTCTGATACGTACAAAACAAATGAGATAAGATAATATTGGATTAAAATTTTTATATGCTTACGATTTGAAAAACGTAATCTGTGTTATAGTACATAAAAGAGTGATTAAGATATGTAGAAGCACAGTTTAATAAATACTAGTATGATTTTAAACCGGCAACTTACATGCATTTGGTATTTTATTATCCTATAAGAAATATATGAGTAGCTAAGTGTAGGTTACTACTTTCTATCCCGAATTATTTATTCTGCCATTAATTTTGGACCACACTTTTATGAGTAATTTCAGTTAAATTTTTAACCTATTTGGTTGGGAAATAACATATACATTTGGTCACTAATTGGATGCGAATAGCAAACACCTTGATTAAAAAAAGATGAAAGCAACAAGGAAATTAAGATAGTCATCGACATTTTAAAGGTTAAAAATATGTATACTTGTAATATGGAGGCCAAATTATTCTTGCAATGGAAGGAACTTTTGGTGCTAAATGAAGGGAATAACAAAGATAATTGAATATGACGAATTTCCTTTCCAAAAACAGATTCTTTTTTTTTTGGTTCTCGTTCGATATTCTCATTGAAGCCTCGACTAATTCGAACTAGCATTCTCCACCAAGACTTTTTCATTTGAAGGCTTAAATTCAAAATCTTTGATTCGTATAAAAGGATCCTATCCATTCCACTGCGATCTTAAAGGGTCAACAAAAAATAATCACCTAATAGTATCACATATATAAGATTGAAAATACTGTCCCTCATTCTCCCATCTAAATTTCTTTTGTACTCCAATACTTCATTTTCTTCACATACTTCTGATTTTATAGCCTCAGCCCTCAAAAGTTCGACTATAAGTCGAGTTTTCCGTTTACATTGCTTCTTGTATAAATAAGTTAGAAATAACAATCATATATATATATATATATATATATATATATATGTACAGTTGTATATGATTATAAGTAATTCGAAAATACTTGTTCTCGAAAGAGTTCCCCATCCTATTCAAGAGTTACAAAAGTTACAAAAATAGCTAGAACTAAATGGGAAAAGTATGAAAAAATATCTCATAATATATTTAATAAGAAAATAGATTATGTTCATGCTGAAGTATTGATCACGCCCAACTCTAGTCCTAAAAAGAATAAGCGGTCGCTGCAAATATAATCCGGTCTTTAAGTCCGAAGTCGAATCCCACAGAGAATAAAGACTTAGGTACATTTGTTCAATAGTACTAAGAAATACAAGTCCAAATAATTTCCTAATTATAGAGATTATAATATTAACTAATTAACTAGCAACTATTATAAAGCAGTAAAATTATCAACTAACAAGGATGAAATTTGAGACAAGACTAAGGAGGTCTAGAGTTATGATTTTTCCAAATGTTGGAATCCTTCCTGCTATGTTCCCTACAATTTCGCCTATGTATTCTCTACTGATCATGAGCACTTTAGGTGCCGTAATTCTCTCTCGAGCAACTACAATAATTTACTAGACATATTCTCTCGAACTACGCTGGTTGGTTTTATCTAACCGCTCATTATGACCACGTCAAAGCTTTGTTATTTCTAAACCTACATTTAAACGTGCTGTATTGATTTCTCACATACGTTAGGAGTGAGTTGTTCAACAACCACCTAAATATGTATCCTTTCTCAAGCAACACATAATAAATAGGCACAGTTAATCGAAGGCCATTCAATCAACAACATAAACACGTAGTTGAACAAGTAGAGAAATCCAATGGCTCAATTATATAAAAACATAACGAAAATTTATCCTACAAAAGGTTCCATCAAAACCCTAGATAACAAATTAGCAATTCATAATAGTATGTAAAAATACAATACTAAAAGTCATAACCAACAATGAAAAATAGGACGAGGAAGGAAAAACTCGTAGAAGAATCCCCGCCTTGCTCCTATTGTGTCTCTGCCTCCTTAGGTCGAATCTGTGTAAAAAAATATGTCCAACCTCCTCAAAATACCGTTTTTCCATGTATATATACCAAGTAGAATCGGGCCCAAACAATTATACCTTCTCCTACGCGAAAAAGAACAGTTTTTCAGGTCTGGACGCTCGCAATCGCGGTCCGGGCGCGGTACTTTCCCAGTGCACTGCCTCAGTTCGCGTCCAGGTCCGCGGTCGCTATTTTGACCGCGTTTTTCATCCTGTTCACTTTGGAATTTGGAAAAACATAAAAACATAAAAGTTGTATCTCTTTGAGTTAGCTTTCCAACCATATATTATATAGCCCAAATGGAGTTTGGAGCAAAGTGTTATGTCTATTTTACTAGACAGTGCACAATATGCCTACTCGAGTCTTGCTTTGTTCTTAACTATCAAATTTGACCCCCAAACACGATCCCGACTTAGTTCCTTGGGCTTTTACTCAAAATTCAAAGCTCCAAATCACTTGAATTCATTTCATAACATCTACATAGCTCGGAATAACTCCTACAAGGCATAAAACACACAATTAGTACAAATCACTAGCGATTAAAGCTCAAACTCAATTAAAGTGCAGTAAATTAGAGTGTAATGAGCGACTAAAATACGTAATTATAGCCTATCATCAATACCCCACACTTAAACCATTACTCATCCTCGAGTAATCAAACTACACTTTATATAGACACGACATTTTTAAACAATTCTCCTAACTCATCACACCAAAAATACTTAAAATAGACTAAGCACAAAAGTGTAACATCTTCACCTCAAGATTTGACTTACAAGTACCACACATTATTCACAACTTACCCACTTACTCTAACATATAGGTCACTGAAATTACCTTTCCTTCATGAATCAAGTGCCCTCACACAACAAAGAGAGTAGTTCCACACAATAAACTTTAAGAACACTTAGGAACTAAAGATAGAAAGAATTCACTCACTCTCAGAAATAAAATTCATATGCCACAAAAGATGCACCATAGGATACTCTACTAATCGAGCTCATTCAGTCTTGGATAAAGTATGACTTTATTTGGTTGTAATGTAGGCTGCGGGACGAGTAGGATACATCTAGATATAAGAATGACTACACCTCCCTAAGCACTTTAATACATATACTTTAACATTCAAACCACATACTTATGTCAAACCAAACTCCACCTTCACATCAATGTATATTACCGCATACTTCTTTAAGCACAATTACATCAGGAGTCACCACTTATCATGGATTTTTGTTCTCGCAGCAATACAACTATTCCCCCCTCCCCCATTTTTTTATGTGGCTCTTACTTTTTCAAAACAATGCACCTTTCTCCTTATTCATTAGTTCCACTCAAAATCCAAACCAACCATCCCACACTTTAACTTTTATACAGTTCATAACAATTCAAGTGCTCATGAGAGGTTAAAAGGTTCAAATAGATAGTTAACTCAAACAAATGAGTAAGGCTTGTAATGTGGTTTCCAAAGAAACAGGATTACAGGCTCAAACGGGTTAACTACGATACACAACAATTAGACGGGTAAAATATATATATATATGGCTCAACAAAGAAACGCCTATATCACTTCCAAGACTGAACAAAACTACTATTTCGCTTTGCAGACACAGGGGGCAAGTTCTAGGCATCAAATTCAATGCACATAATAACATCCAAACCTCACACACACATGGCACATAACTCACTCAGGATTGGATTTATCAAGACACTCTAGTCAAAACTGTTAAGCAAATTTAAAATCATACAATTTAAGGTACTTATACAAGAGTCAAAAACTGAGCCTAAGCGTCACAACCAAAGTACTCACTATTCTCAAGGCATAACAAAATCAAGAGATATTACTTCATTTCAAAACACAACACAATGGCTCTTATACCTAAAAAAAAACTAACTACACCCGGTTCAAAGAAAACCCTTGAAAAAGAACCGCGGCACAAAGAAAAACCAAGGGGGAATTGCTACACTACCTAACAAAAGAAAATCTTTTTGTTTTTTTTCTTTAGACTTAAATCCCTCAAGAAATTTGTCTAATAGATCCATCGTCGGGAAAAGTCCAATCTTTTCTTTTTTTGTAAAATAAATAAATTATTCCATTAAAATAACACAACTAAAATAGAATAGAAAGTCACCCAGACAATCTCCTCACCCCACACTTAAAAAATTGTGCATTGTCCCCAATGCACACTCATACATACAAGAAGGTAAAAGAAACTCCCTGGTAGGCCAAAGGCCGAAACACTAGCATCTCATGGGGTACTCAGACTTCTCTCAGCCTGGTCCTTCGTGCGGGTACCTCACACTTAGTTCGAACCATCTGGTTTACGATAGCATCCTTCCAATGGCTTTGCATTCCATGCTCCTAAAAAAATCAAAAACCGACACAACAAAAATAATACAATTAGAATAAATAAATAAATAAATAAAATAAAATAAAATAAAAGAAAGCAGTAAAGCTGGGTTGCCTCCCAACAAGCGCTTGATTTAACGTCGCGGCACGACATGAATCACTTTTTGCCTCCACCTCGAGCTTATGAATTGAACCCCAAGTTTTGATTCAAGCTTATGATTATTATCATGGGGTGGTGGAACGAATCTAACTGGCCCAAGGTAATAATGTAGTATTATGCACTCCTTGGCCTTTGTATGAGGTATGTAATCCTAACTTTCTGGCGAGAAGAATTCCAGAATATATGCACCTTGTTCCTCATTCCTTGACTCTTCAATTGGTTCAGACGACTCTATTTCCATATCATCATCCAAACATAATGTGGAAAAATGCTTGGAGTGTGGACCAATGCGTTCAAACACATGAACTTCAGGACTTTCAATATCCTCAACATCAATGATACTAGAGTCAACAAAATTTATATCCTCAAAGTCCTTGGCTAACTCTAGTCTCACTTCTTCAACATCGACATCCTCAAATTGTAGTTGGCTAGGTTGTTGGTGTTCTACTCTGACCTCCCCAATTAACACCTCAAATTCATGCTCTTCTTGGCTACTATTCTCAATATTGGCTTGTTGAGCATTAAAAACTCCAACCACTTGACTCAATTGAGCCTCCAACTTGCGAATAGTTGCCTCTTGCCTTTCTATCTGCAATTGTTTCTCATTGTTTTGTTCTAGAAGACACTTTAACATATCCTTGATCTCCTTCAGGTCTGCATCCCCAGGTTCTTTGTTCCTATTAAATTCATAAGGAAAGGTAGAATCATCATAATAAGGGGTTAGGGGAAGATAAGAAATATAAGCACAACCATAAAAGTAACCATTTTTACCACCACACACATCACACACATTCCACAAATAAGATTGAGTTGGTGCACATAACTCGTTCTCGGGAG
Organism: Nicotiana undulata; assembly: GCA_005239495.1. Lineage (NCBI taxonomy): Eukaryota > Viridiplantae > Streptophyta > Magnoliopsida > Solanales > Solanaceae > Nicotiana > Nicotiana undulata. Next base: position 5,011 of record ML266114.1, on the reverse strand, counting down.
TATTTTGATAATTTTGATACGGGTGGTTTCCGTCACAATATGTATGCGGATCAATAGTAGAATTATCTACACCTAAATTCCCATAATTCCAAGATGTCATGTTTCTCAAATCAACAATTATAATTAAAAAAAATACAAAAAATAAAAATAAAAGTTCAAACTTGAAACCAAGCAATATATACAGCTACTACTACACCGTTAGTTCCCCGTCAATGGCACCAAAATTTGATCATGCCCAACTCTAGTCCTAAAAAGGATAAGCGGTCGCTGCAAATATAATCCGGTCTATAAGTCCGAAGTCGAATCCCACAGAGAACTAAGGCTTAGCTACAGTTGTTCAATATTGCTAATAAATACAAGTCCAAACAATTTTCTAATTATAGAGATTATAATATTAACTAATTAACTAGCAACTATTATAAAGCAGTAAAATTATCAACTAGCAAGGATGAAATTTGAGACAAGACTAAGGATGTCTAGAGTTATGATTTCTCCAAATATTGGAATCCTTCCTGCTATGTTCCCTACAATTTCGTCTATGTATTCTCTATTGATGGTGAGCAATTTAGGTGCCGTAATTCTCTCTCGAGCAACTACAATAATTTACTAGACATATTCTCTCGAACTACGCAAGTTGGCTTTATCTAACCGCTCATTATGACGACGTCAAGGATTTATTATTTCTAAACCTACCTCTAAACCCACTGTATTGATTTCTCACATACGTTAGGAGTGACGTTGTTCAACAACCACCTAAATATGTATCCTTTCTCAAGCAATACATAATAAATTGGCACAGTCAGTCGATGGCCATTCAATCAACAACAATAAAAGTGTAGTTGAACAAGTAGAGAAATCAAACGACTCAATTATATAAAAACATAATGAGAATTTATAATAGTATGTAAAAATACAATACTAAAAGTCATATCCAACAATGGAAAATAGGAAGAGGAAGAAAAAACTCATAGAAGAATTCCCCGCCTTGCTCCTATTATGTCTCTACCTCCTTAGGTCGAATCTGTGTCAAAAGTATGTCCAACCTCCTCAAAATACCGTTTTTCCATGTATATATACCAAGTTAGAGTCGGTCCCAAACAAATATACCTTCTCCTACGTGAAAAAAGACAATTTTTCAGGTCTAGACGCTCGCAGTCGCGGTCCGGGCAAGGTACTTCCCCAATGCACTGCCTCAGTCCGCGTCTAGGTCCGCGGTCGAGGTTTCGACCGCGGTTTTTACCCTGTTCCTTTTGGAATTTGGAAAAATATAAAACATAAAAGTTGTATCCCTTTGAGTTAGCTTTCCAATCATATATTATATAGCCCAATAGAGTTCGGAGCAAAGAGTTATATCTATTGTACTAAACAATGCGCAATATGCCTATTCGAGTCTTTGTTTGTTCTTAACTATCAAATTTGACCCTCGAACACCATCCCGACTTAATTTTTTGGGCTTTTACTCAAACTTCAAAGCTCCAAATCACTTGAATTCATTACATATCATCTACATAGCTTGAAATAACTCCTACAAGGCATAAAACACATAATTAGTGCAAATCACTAGCGATTAAAGCTCAAACTCAATTAAAGTGCAGTAAATTAGAGTGTAATGAGCGATTAAAATACGTAATTATAGCCTATCATCAATACCCCACACTTAAACCATTACTTGTCCTCGAGTAATCAAACTACACTTTATATAGACACGACATTTTTAAACAATTCTCCGAACTCATCACACCAAGAATACTTAAAATAGACTAAGCACAAAAGTGTAACATCTTCACCTCAAGATTTGACTTACAAGTACCACACATTATTCACAACTTACCCACTTACTCTAACATATAGGTCACTGACATTACCTTTCCTTCATGAATCAAGTGCCCTCACACAACAAAGAGAGTAGTTCCACACAATAAACTTTAAGAACACTTAGGAGCTCAAGATAGAAAGAATTCACTCACTCTCAGAAATAAAATTAATATGCCACAAAAGATGCACCATAGGCTACTCTACTAATAGAGCTCATTCAGTCTTGGATAAAGTATGACTTTATTTGGTTGTAATGTAGGCTGCGTGACAGGTAGGATACATCTAGATATAAGAATGACTACACCTCCCTAAGCACTTTAATACATATACTTTAACATTGAAACCACATACTTATGTCAAACCAAACTCCACCTTCACATCAATGTATATTACCACATACTTCTTTAAGCACAATTACATCAGGAGTCACCACTTATCATGGATTTTTGTTCCCGCAGCAATACAACTATTCCCCCCTCCCCCATTTTTTTATGTGGCTCTTACTTTTTCAAAACAATGCACCTTTCTCCTTATTCATTAGTTCCACTCAAAATCCAAACCAACCATCCCACACTTTAACTTTTATACAGTTCATAACAATTCAAGTGCTCATGAGAGGTTAAAAGGTTCAAATAGATAGTTAACTCAAACAAATGAGTAAGGCTTGTAATGTGGTTTCCAAAGAAACAGGATTACAGGCTCAAACGGGTTAACTACGATACACAACAATTAGACGGGTAAAATATATATATATATGGCTCAACAAAGAAACGCCTATATCACTTCCAAGACTGAACAAAACTACTATTTCGCTTTGCAGACACAGGGGGCAAGTTCTAGGCATCAAATTCAATGCACATAATAACATCCAAACCTCACACACACATGGCACATAACTCACTCAGGATTGGATTTATCAAGACACTCTAGTCAAAACAGTTAAGCAAATTTAAAATCATACAATTTAAGGTACTTATACAAGAGTCAAAAACTGAGCCTAAGCGTCACAACCAAAGTACTCACTATTCTCAAGGCATAACAAAGTCAAGAGATATTGCTTCATTTCAAAACACAACACAATGGCTCCTATTCCTAAAAAAATACTAACTACACCCGGTTCAAACAAAACCCTTGAAAAAGAGCCGCGGCACAAAGAAAAAACAAGGGGGAATCGCTACACTACCTAATAAAAGAAATCTTTTTATTTTTTTTCTTTAGACTTAAATCCCTCAAGAAATTTGTCTAATAGATACATCGTCGGGAAAAGTCCAATCTTTTCTATTTTTGTAAAATAAATAAATTATTCCATTAAACTAACACAACTAAAGTAGAATATAAAGTCACCCAGACAATCTCCTCACCCCACACTTAAAAAATTGTGCATTGTCCCCAATGCACACCCATACATACAAGAAGGTAAAAGAAACTCCCTGGTAGGCCAAAGGTCGAAGCACTAGCATCTCATGGGGTACTCAGACTTCTCCCAGCCTGGTTCTTCGTGCGGGTACCTCACACTTAGTTCCAACCATCTGGTTTGCGATAGCATCCTTCCAATGGCTTTGCATTCTATGCTCCTAAAAAAATAAAAAATCGACACAACAAAAATAATACAATTAGAATAAATAAATAAATAAAATAAGATAAAATAAAAGAAAGTAGTAAAGCTGGGTTGCCTCCCAACAAGAGCTTGATTTAACGTCGCGGCACGACGTGAATCACTTTTTGCCTCCACCTCGAGCTTATGAATTGAACCCCAAGTTTTGATTGAAGCTTATGATTATGATCATGGGGTGGTGGAACGAATCTAACTGGCCCAAGGTAATAATGTAGTATTCTGCACTCCTTGGCCTTTGTATGAGGTATGTAATCCTAACTTTCTGGCGAGAAGAATTCCAGAATATATGCACCTTGTTCCTCATTCCTTGACTCTTCAATTGGTTTGGATGAATCTATTTCCATATCATCATCCAAACATAATGTGGAAAAATGCTTGGAGTGTGGACCAATGCGTTCAAACACATGAACTTCAGGACTTTCAATATCCTCAACATCAATGATACTAGAGTCAACAAAATTTATATCCTCAAAGTCCTTGGCTAACTCTAGTCTCACTTCTTCAACATCGACATCCTCAAATTGTAGTTGGCTAGGTTGTTGGTGTTCTACTCTGACCTCCCCAATTAACACCTCAAATTCATGCTCTTCTTGGCTACTATTCTCAATATTGGCTTGTTGAGCATTAAAAACTCCAACCACTTGACTCAATTGAGCCTCCAACTTGCGAATAGTTGCCTCTTTCCTTTCTATCTGCAATTGTTTCTCATTGTTTTGTTCTAGAAGACACTTTAACATATCCTTGATCTCCTTCAGGTCTGCATCCCCAGGTTCTTTGTTCCTATTTAATTCACAAGAAAAGGTAGAATAATCATAATAAGGGGTTGGGGGAAGATAAGAAATATAAGCACAACCATAAAAGTGACCATTTTTTACCACCACACACATCACACACATTCCACAAATAAGATTGAGTTGGTGCACATAACTCGTTCTCGGGAGTATTTTGATAATTTTGATATGGGTGGTTTCCTTCACAATATGTATGCGGATCAATAGTAGAATTATCTACACCTAAATTCCCATAATTCCAAGATGTCATGTTTCTCAAATCAACAATTATAATTAAAAAAAATACAAAAAAATAAAAATAAACAAAAAAATAAAAATAAAAGTTCAAACTTGAAACCAAGCAATATATACAGCTACTACTACACCGTTAGTTCCCCGTCAATGGCGCCAAAATTTGATCATGCCCAACTCTAGTCCTAAAAAGGATAAGCGGTCGCTGCAAATCTATAAGTCCGAAGTCGAATCCCACAGAGAACTAAGGCTTAGCTACAGTTGTTCAATATTTGTAACGACCCAGCCGGTCGTTTTGTGTGTTGGGACTCTGTTCCCGTGAATGAATCTTTCCATAGCGACTACTCGTGCCTTATGAATTGTGTGGGCAGGTAGTTCAAGATTCGAAAGTGATTTGGCCAGTTCAGGAACACTTGGTTCCTAAAGGCTAGCCTATTTGGCTGATTTTGGTTTCGAGCATCATTTTGAGCAAACAACCTCGGAATTGAGTTCTGATAGCTCCAGCAGCTCCGGATGATGATTTCGGACTAGGGAGTGTGTTCGCCTCGGGTTTATGATG
>ML266113.1:1631-44199 GCA_005239495.1 Nicotiana undulata | reverse complement strand
GTACTGTGAGTAGTAATCTTATCGCAATTTGTGTTTTCATAACTTGCATGATTTACACATGATATTTAATATGAATATGTTACTGGTTATTTTGAGTTGCATATGGGACAAGTCGTTTACTCGATATGACACCGAAATAGTTATTTGAGATGATTCGTTGTTTTAAATATTTCCGTTGTCACTAGATCTGTTTTACCATTACTTGAATTTACTGTTATCGAAATGAAATTATATGATTTGATAATGTAACGACCCGGTTGGTCGTTCCGTAGAATTTCCACCGTTATTTCTATTTCTGCCTTGTTATGTATTGTTTAGTTGTTTATGATGTGTTGGAGTCGGGTAGTTCGGGTTCGGAGTGGTTATAGAAGGAATTGAGATAGTTAGTCTCTAAAAGTAGCCTTAGAGTTGGAAAAGTCAACCGGGAGTTGACTTATTGGTAAACGACTTCGGAATGCGGATTTTATGGCTCGGATAGCTTCGTTAGGTGATTTGGGACTTAGGAGTGTGTTCGGAATGTTTTTGTGATGTCCGGTGTAGAATTAGGTTTGAATTAGCGAAAGTTAGTTTTTGGCGATTTCCGATCGGCAGTGGAAAATAGGCTATCGGGGTCGAAATGGAATTCCGACAGTTGGAACAGGTTGGTATAGTCATTTTGGATATGTCTGCAAAGTTTCAGGTCAATCGGATTTGTTTTGGGTAGTTTCGGCATTGTTGGTGGAATTTAGAAGTTTGAAAGTTCATAGGCTTGAATTCGATGAGTGTTTGGAGTTTTGATGTTGTTTTTGATGTTTCGAAGACTCGACTAAGTTTGAATGATCATATGTGATGCGTTGGTATGTTTGGTTGGGGTCCCGAGGGGCTCGGGATTGATTTCGGATGGTTAACGGAGGGTTGAACTTGGGAAAATGCAGCAAAGCTGCTGCTGGTGTGGTCGCACCTGCGGAAGGAGGACCGCAGGCGCGAGGTCCGCAGGTACGGAGACTATGCGCAGGTGCGGAGTTTGGCTGTTCGTGAAGGGGTCGCAGGTGCGGACGAGTGGTCGCACCTGCGGAAGTGCAGGTGCGAAGAAGCCATCGCAGGTGCGAAAATTAGGAGTTTAAGTCGTATGTGCAGGTGCGCACCTGGGACCGCAGGTGCTCTGGTAAGGTCGCAGGTGCGGAAATCCCTGGGCAGATCATATATAAAGGTTCCTTAGCGAATTTTCGGCATTCTTTCACCATTGGCATGCAGGTTTGAAGCTTTTGAAGGGTTTTTGAAGAGGGAATTCGATAGCTCGTCGTGGAGGTAAGATTTCTGGACTCTAAACTCGTCAATGCATGATTAAAGGTCGGATTAATGGTGGAAAATTTGGGAAAATCAGTGAAAAATGGGTAGTTAGGGCTTGGGATTTAGAGGCCTTAGAATGGGGATTTGAGGGGTCATTTGGACTCCGATTTCGGTGTTCTTGGTATGTATAGACTCGTGGGAGGATGAAAATTCTTGTGGCGTAAATTTTATCAAATTCCGAGACGTGGGCCCGGGGGTTGGGTTTGGCTAATTTCGGGATTATTGAGTATTTTTTATAGATTTCGGTTGGGGTTCATTCCTAAGCATATTATAATGAGATACATCTGATTGTTGGTAGATTTGGAGCGCACGGAGGCCGAATTTCGAGGCAAAGGCAATGCGGAGTAGAATTTTAGCCGGTTTGAGGTAAGTAACGTCTTCAACCTTGGAACTGAGGGTTCGAAACCCCAATTTATTTGATAATTGATGTTGATTAATGTGACGCACTTGCCAAGTGACGGGCATGAGGGCGTACACCGAATATGTTGTGACCGGGTTCATTCCACTGCACTGTCTAAGGGTCATTTCAGGCCGATACTTGTACTGTGAAGGTTGTAAATTCCTTGAACCTAGTAGAAATCATGATAAGTATAATTGCTAAGGCTTCACGCCAATATGTGGAGACCGGAATGGTCAGTTGTTGATGTCTCTATCTGTGATTATTACTTGCATATACTCAGTCCTGTCATAATACATGTTTCATGCTTCAGTCTTGGCAATTGCTAGTTTATTTCTATTTTATTCTTGTTTGGGCTGATTTCCCATATATATTGAGAGCATTGTGAGTGAGACTGGAAAGTGTTGACTGAGTAAGGCCTAGAGCCGGATTGTGAGACAGTTATGAGATCGTACTGCACACCGCAGCGATCCTTGAATCATGCCTTTGTTGGCTTGATATAGCGCTTGGGCTTATAGGAGCCCCTCCGGAGTCTTTACACCCCAGTGAGCGCACAGGTATTGAGGGATGGATCTTCCCTGGGCATGGATCTTGTCCGAAGCTGTTTGATATATTGAGGGATGGATCGTCCCTGGACATGGATCTTGTCCGAGTGATATGTTCCGAAAATGGATCTTCTCCGTGGGGCTTGACTGGCTTTCTTCCTCAGTACTGAGTGACTATGTCACCGTGTTATCTGTATTCCGGGATGGACCTTCCCTGGGCTTGACAGCCAAATTTTAGTACTGAGTGGACCACCTTACGAGAGTTTGGGCACTGTGTGCATACCGTTTTGATTCTATATGAACTCATGTAAAGTTACGGACATAACTGGGTGCATCTTGCTTATTTTATAATATTTCACTGTCATGCTCAAGTTATATGTTATTGTTCATAACTATCGGAGGTTTAGTCCGTCACTACCTCTCAGCCCATAGGTTGTTTTCGTTACTTACTGAGTTGGTGTACTCACGTTACGCCCTGCACCTTGTGTGCAGATCCAGGTACATCGGGACTCGGCTCTGGTCATTGAGTAGCGGCAGTTTCATCATAGTTGACGAGGTAGCAGCTGGAGACCGTGATCTCGTCATCCCTTTCCTATTCTATCTATTGTTATTTATTTTCAGACTATGTCGGTCATTCCTATTGTAGTTATATTTTTGTAGTAGCATCTCATGACTGTGTGACACCGGATCCGGGAGTTGTAGGATTTGGGTTTTGATGTTCACAAATTGTTTTAAATTCTGATTTAATACTATTATCGACTTCGGACTTATTAAAAATGGTATTTTCTCTGATAAATGGACCTAGATTTGTTATGGATAGGTGGCTGGCCTGGTTCCACGACAGGCGCCATCACGACCCCGAAATTGGGTCGTGACAAGTTGGTATCAGAGCTCTAGGTTAAATAGGTCTCACCAATCATGAACATGTTTAGTAGAGTCTTATGGATCGGTACGGAGACGTCTGTACTTATCTTCGAGAGGTTGCAGAACCCTTAGGAAAAATCTCACATTCTTGAATTCATGTCGTGCGAATCCATTCATCCAACCTAAAGCGTAATTCTTTGAATTCCTTTCATGTATTTGAATGCGCACGCGAGCGCTTGGTATCAGTTGTGCATCGACGGCTGGTGAATTCCATGGATGAGATGTGATTTTTTAGCATGTTGATAATGGGCTAGTCTGTAGGACTTGAAGCCGGATTTTATCTGTGGCTGGAGTGCTGAGATTCTTGTTGTGTGAGCACATGCATTTGGGACTTTTTTGTCCGTTTGTGTTCTTATTGATGGGATTTGGTGACTAGATGACTTCATGGTGAGTGTGATATGATGGTTAAATGTGTTCAGGTTGTTTGCAGGTGGCTAAATGAATTGGCGGGGGAAGTAACAAGAACCATTGAGTATTTGACTTCTGTCTTGAGTTAAAATATGACCTCGAGTTGTGAGTGTATTGAAAGACCTATCGTGTAGCTGAGTTGTGAAGTGAAGTGGGTTTTTCCTACTATGTTCTATGTTTCTGGTGGTGTCCTCCGGACTGATCGATGCCCCAACAACATTCATGTATTTGATTAATGGTGTGTTTCAGCCGTGTTGGCACTTTTTTGTTATTGTCTTCATTGACGGCATCCTGGCATACTCTCGCAGTTGAGGATGGTATTATAAGGATTCAGGGAGGAGAAACTCTATGTAAGGTTCTCCAAGTGTAAGGTTTGGCTCAGTGCAGTAGCATTCTTGGGACACGTGGCGTCTAGTAAGGTTATCCATTTGGTCAGACGAGTGTGGGTAGAGCTCCCTGAAGCTCAAGATTTCTTTTACCACAACTCTAATGTTAGTTCTTCCATCAGCTTCAGGTTTTTATACCACATATCTTGATGCCTCAAGGACAAGCATTGGTTGTGTTTTAATGCAGGAAGGTAAGATGATTGAATAATGGCTATGATTTTTTTTGGAAGGGCATAAGATGATATCAGTTTGAGGTTAAGCAGGCGGGGTTATCTCCCGCGGGGTGTACTGAGGTTGTGTTATCCTTAGGTGGTTTTATAGCAAGTACTCTTTATCAGTAAATGATATATGTTGCAATTTGAGTTAGATCGCTCGTGGAAGTTGGCATGACTACTATAGTGGTGAATGCTAGGTTTGCAGATGATTTGAGACATTAGATAGTGGGAGTTATATGAGCGTTTGAATTGGGCCGATATGGCCTCAAAAGAGTGGTTTTTTCCCTTTTAAAGTTAATCATATAAAAATTTATCATGCCTTAGAATGAAATAAGTCTGTACCCGTTAGGGTTTTCAGGGTTTAGTGTTATCGAAACCCTTTGCTTTTTGTGCCTTAGAACAATTTTGTTTAGTACAAGATTGTCCGAGGGTCCGAACAGTTAGATACCCCAGAGGGTTTTTCGAGGGCTGACGTTGTTGAAACATTTTTGTTATGTTGCGTGATAACTAGGGATTTTTACCTACTATTTACTCTCTTTTGCTTAGGTTTTGGAGCAAAAATGCACTAAGGTTATCCCGAAAACTAATACAAGGTGCTTATTTTGTAGGGTTTGGATCAAATTGAGACAAAGAGGCCAAAACTAACTTAACAGGAGCCAACTTGCACATGCCAGGGACTTAGCATAAGCTCTAACAACGCTATATTCAACGCTGCAGGAGAAGCTTAATCGTTGGGGCGCAATTCTGAGAGTTGCAGCAGAAATAGATTCAGAGAGACTGATTTTATCCCATTTGGAATCGCTGACGGCGCAATAATTGTGCGGCCGCGAAACCTTTAGCGCGAACGTGGTAGGAAATCTGCTGAGAGCGGAATGGAAATATTAGAGAGCTTACAAGTCTCGGCCATCAGAAGAGCGATGTCAGCACTATAATTGCGTTGCCGCGTTATTTGCTTCCGTTGGGGCGCCCATATTTCTGCTGGGAGCGGAATCTTAGTTTAGAGAATTGCCAGTGATTCCAACATCGAAGAAGTGTGGTCTGTGCTCTTAATTGCGCGGCCGTGGAGGCTATTCCGCTGGGGCGCCTGGTTTTTCGCTAACAACGGAACCTCCGTAGGGGGCATTTTTGTCCAGTAATTTCAGCTGTGTATAAATAGTTCTTTTTCTCATTTTTAGGGCATCTTATGTTTTGGAGAGCTCTTGAATAGCAACCTTTTACCTTTTTGAGTAACTTTAGAATAGATTTCTCTCTTAATCTTAGATTTTATCATATTTGACATTTATGGCTTTAATTTCATCTACTCTTTTGATTTCTTCATTCAATATGAGTAGCTAGACCCATTTTCTAGGGTTGTGACCCAACCCTAGTGTGGATATCTAATGGGTCTTCAGTTTTAGGGTTTACTTTTTATTGGGTCAGTGATATTTAGCTTGTTTCATGCTTAATCTATTGAGTTAATGGTTGCAAACACTGATTCATGCCTTTTTGACTAGGGTTCTTCTTGAGAAAGATGACCCAAGTCTAGGTAAAATAGGCTAACAAGGAATTGGGGTGAATTCAAGAGATTGATAGCCCCAATTAAAGGGTAGAACCTATATATAGTAATACCCGACTTGAGCCAATTTCACTTGCTTTGTTGAAACACTCAATTAGGCTTGAGAAAGCCAATTCGCGCAAAGTCACCCAAACTGCCGAGAGGTATAGGGTGAATAATTGAGTGTGAGGTTATATCACGAGCCCATAATCGACAAGTTTATCCTAGATTTTAGGTCCCTTTAGATACTCGCCTAGGTGTAAGTTGCATCCCTAGTGCCCTTTATAACTTGATAAAACCTTCATAAAAATATTGTAGTTAGCTTGTTCTTAGCAATAGTTAGTATTATAACTAGTAGGGAACCAAAAAAACCTATGTTTAGAAGGAAAGCACTGGATTTGCTTGAATGACTCCCCAACCATTCCATATCTATGTGGGATGAGTTGGCGGACAAGTTTATTGCCAAGATCTTCTCACCCGGACACATGGCAGCTTTGAGGGATGAAATATTGGTCTCACGAACCAAATTCACAACCTTAGTGATCGTGATGGCGCCTAAAACCACACTTGCTAGGCAAGCCAATGTTAGAAATCGAATAATTTATTTCCTTAATTAATTACTTAAGCATAAATAAATAAATTTAATATGGACTTAATTAAAATGATTCCCAACAACAATAAAATAAAATAATAATAGAGACCAATTAAATGAAACGAATCACGAACTAATTATATAATTAACCCTAAGACTACCCCAAGGTCTGGTGTCACAATCCACGAACTACTAAAGAATACTACAAATAATGGCTGAAAGAAATAGTGTAACTGTTCTGAATATAATAAAACAGTGTAAATAATAATAGGAGAAGACTATCAGAATCTACGAACGCCGGCAGATGTACCTCGTGTCTCCAAACGAATCGGGTGTTCGTCCTGGAATCCTCTATTGCTGACTAGTACCTGGATCTGTGCAAAAGTGCACAGAGTGTAGTATCAGTACAACCAACCCCATGTACTGAGTAAGTGCCGAGCCTAACCTCGGCGAAGCAGTGACGAGGCTAAGTCGGGATTCAACAATAGAGTCGATAACAACAATAAATAATAAATCTAGAAAGAAATCTAAACAAATAGATAAATAAGTGTTGCAACAACATAAAATAGCTCAGCTATAACCAATTCTCAAATAACTCTTCAAAGTTCCAAACTTTAACTTTGAATAAAATAGTGCTAAAATATTTAAAGAGTAGTAAAATGGACATTTTATCTTTTCAAAACTTTTATTTTCTTTTTCTTTAAAAATCAGTACAATATAAATGTCCTCCCTTATCGCTTCTTGTTGCGGCGTGCAACCCGCTCCCACATATCCTCCCTTATTGCTCCTCCCTAAAATATCACCCTTATTACTCTTGTTGCAGCGTGCAACCCGATCCCACCTGTCCACCCTTATCACTCCTTATTGCGGAGAGCAACCCGCTCCCACGAGACATATCATATCAATTTATTCAAAATTTCACAATTTAGGCCAAGCCTTTCACAATACTTTTGTCTCAACAATTATAAATAATAAACTACATTTTTCTCATAACTTCATCAATAACCTCTCAACCATGAAACCAACAGAAACATCAAAATATATACCTTTATTTCGTAAAGACAATACCAACCTCTCAACCATGTTCATATCACAAGAAAACCAGCTCAAACAACCAATACTCTTTCCAAATAGTCACAACAATAACTAACAACAATTCAACAAGGTCAAATAGTCATAGAAACAATAATGAACATATAACAGTTAAGACAATGATCAAATAAGTGGGGAACAGGAAAGGGGATCATGTTTATCAACCAGTTTGGGTGGTGCATAAATACTCGTCACCACACCTATACACCACGCCTATGAATTTCACATAACAAATAAGTGGGGAGTCCTATTCCTTCAAGCCAAAGTTAGACCAAACACTTACCTCAATTCCGCAGGCCACTCACTGCTCAATTATTGCTTTTCCTTTTGAATTCACCTCTAACTTGCTCGAATCTAATAAAAATTAACTTAATATCATTAACTAATGCTAAAGGTACTAACTTTATTGAAAATATAATTTTTCCTAAGTTTTCTCAAAAAAAGTGAAAACCCGACCCCGAGCCCGCTTGGTCTAAACTCGAGGTTCGGACCAAATTACGTTTACCCATTCACCCACGAACCCAAATATGCTATTAGTTTTGAAATCCGGCCTTAATTTGATATAAAAATTTAATTTTTACGAAACTCCCTAATTCTACCCAAATCCTAGATTTTTACCATGAAAATTCTTTGTTTTTGCTTTAAATGTGATGCAAAATAGTAAGGAATTGAAAGAACAAGGTTTGGAATTGATTACCTATGAATTGGGGATGAAGATTGTTGAAGAAAACTCGTTTTTAGGGCTAGAACCTCAAAAAATTGGAGAAGAAAGGGTTCTGCCAGGTTTTAACTCGATATTTATAATAGTTGGGTTGGGCAACTGTGCGATCGCGGATAAAGATATGCGATCGCACAAGGTAAGGGGGCTGGGGCAGTGCGATCGCGAGAAAGGCCGTGCGTTCGCACAGGGTAGGGGGCTGGGGGCAGTGCGATCGCGGGGTAGGGGGTGCGTTCGCACAAGGTAGGGGGAGCTGACTATTGCGATCGCACATTGTGTGTTGCGTTCGCACGATGTACCAAACAGGACCTCAAATTTTACTCTGTGCGATCGCGACTTTCCTATGCGATCGCACAAGACAAAATACCTGGACACTAGAAATGAAAAACCAGCAGTTAGTTTTAAGTGAAAAACATCTTGTGGCCTACCCGAAACTCACCCGAGCCCTCAGGGCTCCAAAAAAATCATGCACATAAGTCTAAAAATATCATACGGACTTGCTCGTGTGATAAAATCATGAAAATAACATGTAAATCTATGAATTAAACCTCAAAACTCATCATTTTTAACAAAAACTCTTAAAGTTCATAATTTCTCAACTGGATGTCCGAATTACGTCAAACGAACTCCGTTTTTCACCAAATTTCACAGTTAACCTTTAAATATAATAACAAAGTTGTACCGGGCTCCGGAACCAAAATACGGACCCGATACCAATAATTTTTAGCATTATTTCTTTTCTTTAATTCATGAACATGTCAGCAAAACAATTTCTTTCAAAAATTGATTTCTAAGGCTTGGGACCTCGGAATTTATTTCTGGGCATACGCTCAAGTCCCATATTTTACTGCGGTCCCGAGATCGTCGAAACACGAATCGGGGTCCGTTTACTCAAAATGTTGACCAAAGTTAACTTTTATAAAATTTAAATTCTAAAAATCACTATTTCTCATATTTTCACATAAAATCTTTCAGGTTTCACGCTCGGACTGTGCACGCAAATTGAGGTATTTAATTTTAGTCTATTTATGGCTATAAAGTATGGAACGGAGTCTAATTTTATAAAATGACCCCTTGGGTCATCACAATTGGCATTCAAGCAGGAACCAAACGAACCCCTCCATGAGATTTGGGAGAGATACAAAACGATGGTCAAGGAATGCCCCAATAACGACATGACATAAGCTATGATTCAACAAATATTTTACCGGGGCATAACACGACCAATCAGTGTGTGGTCAACCAATTAGATGGGGGGGAACTTCATGAAGCTATCTTATGATGAAGCCTGCGATATTCTTGATGAAATTACTGACACTTCATCAGCACGGCAAAGTCGGGCTAATGTGCCCCAAGGTGACCCGAGTGTGATTAATCTTCATAAAGAACTCCAAGACCATGGACATGCCATTGTTGAGCTAAAAACAACTATGAACCAACTTGCCATGCCACAGCCTCCTTCCGGACCATCTACCTCCATTCCTGCATCAGTTCCATCCTCTTCCACATACCCTCAGACTGCTCTGAAGGTGAACCAGACATTGGCAGGTATCCTGGCTGCAGGTAGCTTCTTCAAATCTATCTGATCTATCCACTACTGTTGCAACCCAGACAGCCCCTACCCAGATCCAGTTACCTCCAACACTGGAGGAAACTTTGAAAAGCCTAGTTGAAAATCAAAATAAGATCTTGGAGTCCATAGGCGCACATGACAAGGAAATCAAGTCATTGACTAAGGCAGTGAAGAAGATGAAGAAGAGTCAGGAGGGAGATGAAGAAGGAGGTGACCAAGCTAACGACAGGGGGACATCCCCCTTGATTTACTTTTAGGTACACCTTCCACTGTAGCTCAGCCAGCCCAACTATCTCAGGTGCCAGAGCAGGAGGTTACTAGTGGACCGGTGAGGAGAGGAGTCATTCCCCATACATATGATATGGATATCCAGCTGGAGGAGCCAACAGGAGAGGCATATTCCCATCTACAGGACCCTGCTATAGTGATTGCCATTGATCCTACCAATGCAGCTGACCCAACCCCGATGCAGACAAAGGCACTTTAGGGAGTTCTCTCTTACTCTCTACCACTTCCCCTACTTTATTTTTGCATTTAGCATTGAGGGCAATGCTAATCTTTATTTGGGGTGGGGGTGGCTTCATTTGGTGATTCATACATTCGGATGATATTTTTGGTTTGTAATAACTCGTAATACTATTTTCTTTTCTTTATTTGCATTCCTCATTCTTAATTTCCGTACTTTTGTTTTTTTTAATCTTTGGTATGTACATAAAAAGTCTCATTTTCATGTATATATTCATTCCCCTCTGATGTATATTCGTCTTAATCCCCTATTGTACATATTCATTTTTTACTTTCCGTAACATTACTTTATAACTTCTTTTATAATTTTCCTTTATAGTTTAACTTCTTATTTCTTTTAGTAGCTTCATTTTACTTTTTCGTTATCAATAAGCCTTTGGTGTTCTTAATGCCACGGTTCCTTCCAAGGGCGGAAATTGTGTGAACCGGGTGTCTCTTCCCTACGATAGATGGCGTGACGACCTTCCTAAGGGATTGAGTCTGTTTTTATTTTTCTTTTTGTTTTTCTTTTATTTGGTAGTAATGAATAAATGTGACTCGAGTAAGCTTCACTTGGCACCAGCATATTTACCTTTGACCTCATGGTTAGAGACAAATTGTAGACAAGTCTAGATCTAGTTGTGACCCTTAGAATCTTGAGTTGTCTAGAACTGTCATCGAGTGGTGCTTGCATCCATATGTGAGTTTTCAATCTAAGCTAAGGTTGTTGTGGACCCTCGACTCTATTTTCTTTAACAATCCTATAGCTTGAGATGTGAGATTTTGAATTGCAATCCCAAGTGTCGTGCTAACAAATCTAGAACTTTCCCCAAGTATTTTTCTAGGCGAAATTCTAAGTGTAGCTCGACTTGAGAAGTGATTATAGGCTCTCCTTGGTCCCCTTTTGAATTTGAAGACTTCCATAGCCTACCATGATAATATCCTTAGTCAACCCCCTTTGAACCTAAGCCTTTTCGTTCAGAAACCACATTACAAACCTGCATCCATACTGTAATGACCCTCTCTTGGCACCCAAATCTTTCTTGAGCATTCATGATGAACAATAGTCAAAAATATAAGTTTGGGGGAGAGACAAGGAAATGCAAAGAGATGAAAGGTTCAAAGAACAAAAGGAATTGATAAAAAAGGAAAGGCAAATAAAAGGTTGAAAATCCAAAAAGAAACAAGTGAAAAAGAAAACTAAAGGCTAAAAAAGAATCAATGAAACAATGTTGAAAGGCTTGGAATGATGAAAGAAGGATAAAAATGAGCCTCAAATAGAAGAAAGAGAGAAAATGAGTCTCTCTAAGTTCCCGAAGGAAGAGAAAATGACTCAAAGAGTCAAGAAAAACATGAGCCAAAGTGTGAAAATGGAGTGCTTAAGGAAAGATGTTCTATCATAGTTCATTATGCACGAATTTGATCAAAAAGCCTTCATTACATCTGGTTAAAGCCCTATAGGATTTCAAGTTGAGTGAGCTTACGTTAGTGGTGATTTACACGAGGGGAAAGCCTATGGTACTTAGAGCCGGTCTTGTGGCATTCTTTTGAGAGTGAAGAACGCACCTCTTGATAATCCCGGTTTTGAGCGTGCATTCTATAAGGTGATATGAGCTCATGGAGAGTAATGGAGAAAGAGTCTGAGATCCACAGTGACTTACGTGAGAGAGCGAAGCTCTTTGATGAATTAAGTCAACTCTTGAAGCTTTGGTGTCACATTAGATCTAGGGAACTAAGAAAGTCATTGCATAATGTTGTCAACAATGCATTTGTGTTGAGAGTAATTGTTAGTCCCAATTGAAGCTTGATGAAGTTACATTTGAACAGCTGAAATTTTACTTCTTTTTCTTGTGGAGGTGGGAATTACCTTGTTTGCTTGAGAACAAGCAAAAGCTTAAGTTTGGGGGAGTTGATAACTAGGGATTTTTACCTACTATTTACTCTCTTTTGCTTAGGTTTTGGAGCAAAAATGCACTAAGGTAATCCCGAAAACTAATGCAAGGTGCTTATTTGCAGGGTTTGGATCAAATTGAGGAAAAGAGGCCAAAACTAACTTAAACATGAGCTAAACTTGCACAGGCCAGGGACTCAACAGAAGCGCTGACAGGTCTATATTCAACGCTGCAGCGGAAGCTTAACCGTCGGGGCAGAATTCTGAGAGCTGCATCAGAAATAGATTCAGAGAGATTGATTTTATCCCATTTGGAACCACTGACGGGGCGCAATAATTGCGCGGCCATGGGGGAAATCCGCTGAGAGTGGAATGGCAAGATTAGAGAGCTTACAAGTCTGGGCCATCACAAGAGCGTTGTCAGCGCTATAATTGTGTTGCCACATTATTTGCTTCCGTTGGGGCGCCCATATTTCCGCTAGGAGCGGAATCTTAGTTCAAAGAATTCTCAATGATTCCAACATTGAAGAAGTGCGGTCCGCGCTCATAACTAAGTTCCTAATTTTAAAGTGTCAAAGGTTGGCTCTTTGGTTGTAGTACTTTTCAACGCGCTGCTTCTGTGCGGCCATTCGAACGAGGCGCCTTCCCGTTTTTCATCAAGCAATTCAAAGCTTGTATTCATAGCCTCATGATTTGACTCTTCCGTTGTATATCGAAACCTGATGCTAGGTTCCCCGACTTTGACCGGAACAGAGATTCGGCACCGTAAACTAAAGAGAATTGTGTTACCCCCGTACTGGATTTGGACGTTGTTCAATATGCCCAGAGGACCTCGGGCAGTATTTCTCTCCATTTTCCCTTAGCATCGTTCAATCTTTTCTTTAAATTTTTAATGATGGTCTTGTTCGTCGATTCGGCTTGACCGTTCCCGCTAGGATGATATGGTGTCGACAAGATCCTTTTTATTTTGTGGTCTTCAAGAAATTTTGTTACTTTGTTATCGATGAATTGCTTTCCTTTGTCACATACGATCTCGGCAGGTATCCCGAACTGTCATATAATGTGGTCCCAAATGAAGTTTATAACTTCTTTTTCTGTGACTTTCTCGAAGGCATGTGCTTCAACCCACTTAGAAAAATAGTCAATCATAAATAAAATGAATTTAGCTTTACCTGGTGCCGACGGTAGAGAGCCGACGATATCCATTCCATGTTTCATGAACGACCATGGGGATATGACCGAATGGAGTTGTTCTCGGGGTTGGTGGATCATCGACGCATATCTTTGGCACTTGTCGCACTTTCGAACGAATTCCTTAGTATCCTTTTCCATATTATCCCAATAGTATCCTGCTCTGATCACTTTTTGAACCAATTATTCAGTGTCGGAATGATTTCAACAAGTGCCCTCGTGGATTTCTCGTAGAACGTAATCAGTGTCTCCGGGACCCAAACGTATTGCCAACCGTCCGTCGAACATAATTCTGTATAGAGTACCATCTTCGGCCAATGTGAATCGTGCGGCCTTTGTTCGTAGAGTCCTTGATTCCTTAGGGTCCGATGGGAGCTTCCCATTTTTTAGGTACTCGATATATTTATTCCTCCAATCCCAGGTTAGGCTTCTGGAGTTTATTTCGGCGTGGCCTTCTTTGATCACTGACTTCAAAAATTGTACGACAATCCCCGAGATAATTTCATCGCCTTCGACTGATGACCCCATATTTGCAAGGGCATCGGCCTCACAGTTTTGTTCTTGAGGTACATGATGGAGGGTCCATTCTTTAAACTGATGTAGTGTTACCGGTAGTTTGTCCAAATACATCTGCATTCGATCTTCTTGAACCTCGAAGGTTCTGTTGACTTGGTTTACCACAAGTAGGGAGTCACATTTGGCCTCGATGACCTCTTCTCCCAAACTCTTAGCTAGCTCGAGACCTACAACCATGGCCTCTTACTCGGCCTAATTGTTAGTCAACATAGAAGTTTTGATAGATTGTCCAATTGTGTGGCATGTGGGCGGCTTCAAAATGATACCTAGCCCAGACCCCTTCACGTCCGAAGCACAGCCTGTGAAAAGGGTCCATAGCCCGATGATGTACCCGTTTTTAATAAAAGTTCCTTTTCGACTTTAGGTATGAGGGTTGGCGTAAAGTCAGCCACGAAGTCTGTTAAAATTTGAGACTTGATGGACGTTCGGGGTTGATACTTGATATCATACCCAATGATTTTGATGGCCCATTTGGCCAATCGGCTCGAGAGTTCAGGCTTATGCAAAACATTGCGAAGAGGATAAGTAGTCACCACACAAATCGGGTGACATTGAAAATATGGTTTTAATTTTCTAGAGGCGCTTATTAAAGCAAGCGCTAATTTTTCTAAGTATGGGTACCAGGTATCGGCCTCACCTAAGGTTCGACTAACATAGTAAACAGGAAATTGCGTACCTTTCTCCCCTCGAACTAGGATCCCACTTACCGCTACTTCCGAGACCGCCAAGTATAAGTAGAGTTGTTCGTTCGCTTTTGAAGTATGGAGCAGTGGTGGGCTCGATAGGTATCACTTTAATTCTTCCAATGCTCATTGGCATTTCGAAGTCCAAGCAAAATTGTTCTTCTTCTTGAGCAACGAGAAAAACCTATGACTTCGATTTGAAGACCTCGAGATGAACCAACCTAGGGCGGCTATCCGCCTTGTTAATATTTGTACGACCTTAACAATGTCCACGATTGTGATGTCTTTGAATGCCTTGATTTTAACGAGATTGATCTCGATCCCCCGATATGACACCATAAAACCGAGGAACTTGCCCGAACCGACCCTGAATGAACATTTCTCTGGATTGAGCTTCATGTTGTATTTTCTCAATATGTTGAAGGTTTCCGGCAAATGTGTTAAAAGGTCCTCTACACGCAGGGACTTAACTAACATATCGTCAATATAAACCTTCATTGATTTACCCATTTCTTCTTCGAACATTCGGTTCACTAGGCATTGGTAAGTAGCACCAGCATTTTGTATCCCAAAAGACATTACATTATAACAATAGGTTTCATACTTAGTGATGAACGAAGTCTTTTCCTGATCTTCCAGGTTCATTTGAATTTGATTGTACCTGGAGTAGGCATCGAGAAAACTAAGGATATCGTGGTCGGCAGTGGCATCGATCATGCGATCGATATTCGGTAGAGGAAAAGAGTCTTTGGGACATGCTTTATTTAAATCTTTATAGTCTATGCACATACTAAGTTTGTTCCCCTTTTTAGGGACTACGACTACGTTTGCGAATCATTCGGGGTAATTTACTTTCCAAATGGATCCTATTTTGAGAAGTTTGGTTACCTCGTCCTTGATGAATGCATGTTTTACCTCGGACTGGGGCCTTCTCTTTTGCTTTACCAGTATGAACTTCGGGTCCAGGATCAATCGATGTGTTGTGATCTCCGATGGGATCCCTATCATATCTAAGTGGGACCAAGAAAAAAATCCATATTATCGATAAGAAATTTAATAATTTTTTCCCTGAGATTGGGGGTTAGCCCCGTGCCCAGGTATACCTTTCGCTCGGGTAGGTACTCGATCAGTATGACTTGTTCCGGCTCTTCGACTGTCGATGGTGGCGTCGGAATCCTAGAGATTATGAAGGATCAAGGAATCCAGTAGTCCTCGTCCTCGTCCGTTCCCTGTTTCTCCGACCGAGTCGAGGCTGGTGGTTGTGGTTGCTATTTAGCTTCATATATTCCTTTGGTCTATGATCCCTTTGTTGACGAAAGCGCCGATACCGGTATCACTTCATCGACCGCGAACATTTCCTTTGCAGCATGTTGTTCCTCATATACCATTTTTACTCCATCCGGCGTCAGAAATTTCAGCATTTAGTAAAGGGTTGAAGGGACTGCCCTCATATTGTGAATCCAGGGTCTTCCGAGCAGGGCGTTGTATCTCATATTGCCCTCGATTACATGAAACTTAGTTTCCTGAATAGTCCCAACAACGTTTACTGGTAAAATGATTTCACCTTTAGTTGTTTCGCTTTCCATGTTTAAACCATTGAGAACCCGAGCTGCGGGTATGATTTGATCCTATAGGCTGAGTTGCTCCACGGCCCAAGATCGAATGATATTGGCCGTGCTCCCTGGATCAATTAAAAACGTGTGACCTGAATTTTATTCATAAGGATAGAAATTACCAAAGCGTCATTGTGGGGTTGTGAGATCCCTTCTGCTTCCTCATCATTGAATGATAAAGTTCCTTCTGGCACATAGTCTCGAGTTCGTTTTTCCATGGTGATTGATACTTTAGTACGTTTGAACACGACCCCTTGTGGAATATCAACCCCACCCACAATCATGTGAAACACATGTTGTGGTTCTTCCTGCTCGTTTTTCCTATTTGCGTCCCTATCTATGAAATGGTTTTTAGCTCGGTCGCTCAAGAACTCTGCGAAGGTGACCCTTGTGGAATAGACGGGCTACCTCCTTCCTTAGTTGTTTGTAGTCTTCGGTTATGAGACCATGTGTACCATGGTATTTGCATATTTGATTGGGATTTCTTTGGGATGGATAGTTTGTTTGGGTCTAGGCCATCTAGTATCTTTCATTCTCCTAATGGCCGACACAATACCCAATGCATCGATGCTGAAGTTGTACTCCGATAATCGGGTGCCTCTGTGGGATCGACATGTTTATCGAAACCAACTTTTCTCATGAGCTCTATCCTCAATCATTCCTTCGATCATTTCGGATGGGATTACGTCCCCGGCCACTATTTCTACGATCTATGTTGTATGTTTGATATCAGTCTCTGTTCGACCGAGGTTCTCTGTCAATATCCCTCTGATTTATGCCGACGGGCCTATTCAGATAAACAGAACCATAAGGGTCCCTAATTGATCGTCCTCGACCCTGATATTTGATTGGTACCGATTATGTACATCGGTCCAGGTTACCGCTGGATATTCAATTAAATTCTTCTTCAGTTGACGTGATACCACCGACCTTTATTTGTCCAAACCTTGCATAAAGGCTTGAACAGCCCAATCGTTTGTGATCGGTGGTAGTTCCATTCATTCCATCTGGAATCGAGATACGAACTCCCTCAACAATTCGTTGTCTTTTTTGTTTCACCTTGAAGTGGTCTGACTTCCTAGTCGCAACCTTTATCGCTCTGGCATGCGCCTTTACGAAAGACTGCAAGAATGGCGAAGGAATTTATGGAATTAGGTGGAAAATTATGATACCATATCACTACCCCCTTCGATAGAGTTTCTCCAAATTTTTCAGTAAAAAATATCTGATATCATCATCTTCTAAATCATTTACTTTTATAGCGCATGTATAGGAGATGACATGTTCATTTGGATCGGTGGTCCTATTGTACTAGGGTATTTTTGGCATGTGGAATTTCTTCTAAATGGGCTTCAAAGCCGCACTTGGGGGGAATGACTTCTGCACAAACTTCTTCGAGTCCATACCTTTTTAAATCGGCGGTGCCACCGGTATTTGGTCGACTCGGAAGTTGTATGTCTCTACTTTCTTATCATTTGCCTTGATCTTTTCTCCCAATTCAATTCGTTTAGTGAGTTCCTTGAGCATTTCCTTAATGGTGGGGTCAGTCCCCGATTCATTGGCATTCGACCTTTCCGACACTAGCTCGATCCTGTGGATGACTTCTGGTTTGACCCCACTCAACGTTCGATGTTAATTTTGTAGTTGTGTTATAGCGGTTTGATGAGCCTGTAACATTTTGAATATCAATTAGAGGCTGACTCCACCATCTCTTCTTCCTTGCGTACCTCGATCACCAAATCGATCTTCCCTGCGTACGCAACCTTCAAGATCAGTGCCCAAATTTTCATTTAGGGCTACATGTGAACTGACGTCGACGGGATTTGCAATTGGTACTCCCTCGATGTCAGCCTGAGGCAACTCGATCCCTGGGGAGGCTATATTGTCATTTTCCCCGTGAAATCCGAGGCCATTGTCACCATATGTGAGTGTTGTTTGTGAGTTTGACATGTTTTATCCTGAAAACAAAAACACTTACAAGAACAAGGTAGTGTGTGTTATTGGAATTAGTATTAAGCAATCACTATTATCCTTAGCCCCACGGTGGACGCCAAACTGCTTACCCATAAAATTGGATAACAATTAAACTTATATTATGGTTTTAAGGATATGTGATTTCACTCAACACCAGTTGATAAATATAAAGATAAGTGACATAATTGAATTATAAGAAAAACAAACCAGTGTTTAAACGGAACTCAACCCTCGAGTCGAAGTACTCTTGAACTGATTGGTGCAAGAATAATTTAAAAATATAACAAGCTGATGAACAATAATATAAGCGAGAAAGAGAAATTATATTGCTTTGATATCTGTGAATGATGTGTTACAAGTGATTAAAACTCTTTTTTATATAGTAGAGGAATTCCATTTATGGTATAACTCTAATTACAAAAGGAAATCCCATGATTAGGTGATTAAACATTTCTGATTTGATCCGTTGAAATTCACGCCATGATCTTCGACCAATCACGGATATCTCGCATTTCTATTATTGTGCCATCTCTGATCATACTCGATGTATGTCTCGTTTGGCTCCAATTGCTACTAGCCTCGATCTTGACAGTTACCTCGATTCCGCACTTGGTATCTTATCCTCGTGTCTTAGTCTGTCCCGTTATGAAGTTGTCCTTCGATGCAAATTACTAGTCTTGATCAAACAGTAAAATCGGGTAGGCCTGGTTTTAACCGTATGCAATATGGCACTGAAAGTAGTTTTCACTTGTAATTGAACACATAAGAAACTGAAATACAATTTATTCTCTTTCTCTTTTCCTTTTTATTCTTCACAAAACTTCCTTCTCAACATTATCTATCTTCATCCCCATCATAGAAATTGTATGGGGTAAAATTGGTTTATAATAAATGGTCAAATATGTTTTGGGTGGCTTTACCGCCATGCCCCATGAACCCTTGTACGCGCCTCATGGCGTCCTGACATGCCTCCCAACGGCTAGCGCCATGGACGGCCCCGTGGTCTTGGTTGCACCAAGTGACAAGCGCGTCTGTGCCTATGTCACCCCACCAATAGCCCTCGCCAGTGCCCAGCCGCATGCATATGCGAACAGTGCTGCGCGTGCAGACTCCTATGCTAAAGACAAGGTTGCCGCCAACGGACCTGCTTCAACCTTGTAGAAATCTAAGTCCTTTTATATTGTAGATATAGAGTAGTTTTAATTCATTCATTTACATTATGTCTCTCTAGCTTAGTTATGTCAAGTCATGTAACTTTAATTTTTTTTTTTAAGCATTATTAGGGGGGATCATGAATCAAACTTTCAAGCAAGCAAACAATTTTTTGTACTGATGTCTCTCCCCCTCGACACTGTGTTGCTTTCTGTAATAGCTTTCATTAATGCAATCAAGCATTCTTTCATTCTTCTTCTTTTTTCTGTTCTCTCAATTGCTATTGACGTTTTTAATGCGGCGCTGATAATCTCGTCTAGCGTACATAGGGGACCCCAGTTGGCGGATAGTAATTGCACGAACATCGGTTGCTTAGACTTATGTCGCCCTCCAAGGAATCTCAGGAAGGCGCCGCATAACATTTGGTATCATAAAATAATACATGGGAGAGTGGAACAAACATCAAAGCCTACAAGAGCCTGATCAATGAGTGTCTTGCAAGTAAGGCGTCAAGGACGTCGCTGATAAGCGTGGATGTTAACCACTTATTAGTATCTTCTTGCTTTAGTTTTAGTCGAAAATGTTAATTCTTGTTCCCAAAACTAATAAAATTGTGCACGTTGCACGAATGTTGGAGAATTGAACCTTAACAAAGGATTCTAACTCAAAAACGAGTGTTCCGGCTCAAAAAGGAAAGAAGGAGCGCAGCAGAAAGAATTCTACGGCCACAGAAAAAAAAATGCGGCCCGCAGAAATACGTCTGTCGCTGCAGAATTGGCGCCTGAATCTCAGAGGATTTTTAGAGAAGTGAGGTCCCCATACTAAATGTGTCGCCGCAAAATATGATCACACTGACAAGAATTCAAAAAGTTCATAGAATGTGCAAAATGACCAAGTGTGAAACCTTGTCAAAAGTGCAACTGCAGATGAAATTGTGTGGCTGCAAAAGCTGAAGTGCAACCGCAAATGGAATTTGTACGGCTGCAGAATATCTCGACTTGCTAAATCCAAGCAAAGTGCGGACCACACATGGAATTGTGCGGCCGCAGAACCTCCCGAAAAGCATTTTTATCAGCAAATTTCAGGCCACTATAAATATATGGGAAATACATTTTTAGCGTAATTGTAATATTTTGAGTTGTATGCGTTATATTTTACTGTTTTAGGTAATTAGTGACTATTTTGGGTGAAGAATTATTACTTTTATCAATTTAATCTTGTTTTATGGCTTTAATTAGTTCTTCTTTTTTGTTTTCTTCAATTTCTAGTATGAGTAGCTAGATTTTCTCTAGGGTTATGACCTAACCCTAGTGCATAAACCTTATGGGTCATTAATTTAATGCTTTTTTTTATGATTGAGGGTTTATTATTGATTCATCTATTTAACTTGGTTCTTACTTGACAAAGAGGGACTTAGTCTGGGAAAACTTGGCTAACAAGAAATTGGGCTAGTTAAGGTTTTGGATAGTCTAATTAAAGGGTTTGAACTAGAGATAGGGAAAACCTGACTTGAGCTCACATCAACTGATTGAACTGATACCTAATTGGGATTGAGAAAGCCAATTCGGGCAAAATCACTCTATAACTGAGAGGTATTGAGTGGGTAATTTAGTGTTGAGACTTATAATACACTACGATCACTAAAATAAGCATTAACGTGATTTACCCATTAGATTAGCGCCTAGGTGAAGGTTACATCCCTAAGATTTTTCCTATTTGATAAAAACATCAAAAATAATTACTCACTTTCTAGTTTCTTCTACCTAGTTTAATCTTGTTAGTGTTAATTTTAGAAGTAAAAAACAAAAACTCTGTATTGGAAGTGCAGTTGAGCTATTTCTCTCATCAAGTGTACACCCTAACACCCATATTAAACTCCCTGTGAAAATCGACTCCGACTTTTGTTGGGTACTATTCTTCCAACGACCGTTTGCACTCACTATTGAGTGCGGATTGGACGTGTATAAGTCGCCAACTCAGGTGGAGGAGAATGTCATAGGCGGCTTTCAAGTCATGCCCCATGACCCCTTGGACACATCCCATGACGTCCTGACAACCCCCCAACGACTAGCGACATGGAAGGCCCTGTGGTCTTGGTCGAGCAAAGTGTCAAGCGCGCATATGCCTATGTCGCCCCACTTATAGCACTCGCCAACACCCAGCCATATGAAGATGCCAACAGCGTCGCGTACACAGACTTTGATGTTAAAGACAAGGTTGCCGCCAACACACCTGCTTTAACCTTGTAGAAATCTAAGTCCTTTTTTACTGTAGGTATAGAGTAGTTTTAACTCCTACATTTCCATTATCTATCTAGCTTAGTTATGTCAAGTCCTATAACTTTGATTTTTTAAGAATTATTAGGGGGATCAAGCAAGCAAATAATTCTCTTCACTGGTGTCTCTCCCCCTTGACACTGTGTTAGAGTCTTCTTCTTTTGAGTCCCAGCCGAGGAAGAGCGACGTCTTTTTGGCTGCTTGTTCTCTGGATGGAGAGTCCGGAGGAGGCACCTTCACCGAAAGTAATTCCCGGGCATTGCTTCGAGCAAGGACACTTTGCAGCACCCTCATGGTCTCTTCGGGGTCAGTTAAAACGTCGACCACGTGGCAGGTGACAGAGCCCTGCGGAAGTTCTGAATCAAGTAAAAAATGGAGTTAGCAACTTTTTCATGAAGTTACCTATGTTCTTACAAAGATAAAAGGAAGAAGGACTCGGTTTACCATAATTTTTGGCCTTCCATCCGTATTAGAGGGCTATTTCCTTCCAGCGGTGGAATTTTGGTGTTGTGATTTCCAAAAATATTTAAACCCATGGTCCAGGCCTTGAACCTGTGGTGGTGTTATCGTGTAGCTGTAACAAAAGGAACAAGAATATCAACAACAATGGAAAACAATATCATAATTCACGCTGGTGAGAAGTGCGTAATGGCGCGATCATTGTCATCATCCATGCTGGTGAGAAGTGTGTGGTGGCCATATTTGCTGAAGTTTATTACTTCCCCACAAAACACTTTGGGAGAGTAAAGATTCATCATGTATGCAAGGGTTAGGGTTTCCCTGGTCTCCATGCACAGCTGGCGAAGGCAAGCCACCATTCGCCATATAGACGGGCCTAATTGTGCTAAGAAGACCTCATACAAGTGGAAAAACTCCAAAATTATGGGGTCGATCCCTTCATTCGACCCCATGGATAATGGACCCAAGGTAAAGAGATAAGTATAAACGTGTGTAAAACCCATCTTGGTGAAGGTAACCCGCTCTATCATATCTGGGGCGAGAATATCAAGATTGGGGCATCTGCAATCCTCCTTCACAATTGGGGTGTACTAGAAAGGCGAATGGAGGAGGAATACCTACTAACAGTCCAAGTTCGCGAAGATGCAGAGGTGGCCTTGATAAGAGTTAATTTTGACTGCTTATTAACACCTTTTTGCTTTTGTTTTAGTATGAAAGTATTGAATTGTGTTCCCGAAACTAATGAAATTGTGTAAATTGCAGGAATGCTGGAAGCTTTGTATCCCATGATGAAATCCGACTAAAAAATAAGTGTTTCGAAGCACAAGGCAATAAAGGGCGCAGAAGCAGAGATGTGCGGCCCGGTGAAGGAATTCTGTGGCCGCGGAAGAAATTACGGACCACAGAATTCTATTTGCAGCCTCAACCCAAGCTAAATAGCCCAATAAGAGTTTGACAAATGTGCAGACCGCACATAAATTATGCGGCCGCAAAACAGGGTCTGCACTAACAAATATTTTCAAGTTCATAGAATATGCAGAAGAGCAAGTCCTAACGCCTTGCAGAAGTGCGACCGCAGAAGTTGCTTTGCATCTGCAATCTAGAAATGTGCGGCTGCAGAATCCTCCTTCCTGCCAACTGAAGAAATCTGTGTACCACACATGGAATTGTGCAACCGCAGAACCTCCCGAGGGGCATTTTTGTCAGCGATTTTTGGCCCAGTATAAATAGATGAGTTTCACAAATTTAGGTCAAGTTTGAACGTCCAAAGCTGCTGTAGCCATTTTTTAAAACCATTTTAGGAAGTTTTAGATTATTTTAGTGTTTAAACTAGAGGTGTTAATCGGGCTGAGCTGACCCGCTAACAACCCGGTTCAACCCAGGTCAGCCCGGTCCAGCCCGTTACTGTAGATAATAGGGCGGGTTGGGACGGGTTGGGCGGGGGGCGGATTTGTAACGTCCAGTTTTTTTTAACGGGTCACCGAACCCGCTACA
This sequence comes from Nicotiana undulata, assembly GCA_005239495.1. NCBI lineage: Eukaryota > Viridiplantae > Streptophyta > Magnoliopsida > Solanales > Solanaceae > Nicotiana > Nicotiana undulata. The sequence goes on along the minus strand of ML266113.1, from coordinate 20,673 downwards.
ACCCATTAAGCCCTTAACAGGTTCTTAACGGGCTACAGCCCGGTTCAGCCCGTTAACCCGAAATATTTTTTTTTCTTTATAAAAAAATCAGACCGTTGGCAACTTAATTAAAATAAAAAAATATATATATATATATAAGCCCGACCCGCCCGAGCCCGTTAAGTCCGAACCCGTATGGGCCCTATAGAACCCAAAAAATCCCGGCCCGCCACCAGCCCGTTAACCCCAGCCCGATAACAACCCGCCCCGAAACCGAACGGGCTGACATTTTTTGTGTCCAGCCCGCCCGATAAACACCTCTAGTTTAAACACTAGATTTCATCATTTTAATCTTTCATTATGAGTTTAATTAGCTTTTCTTCTTTATTTTCTTCAATTCCCATTATGAGTAGCTAGATTTTTACTAAGGTTGTGACCCAACCCTAGTGTGTTTATGGGTATTTAATTTAATGCTTGTTTATGATTGGGTGTTGATTATTTAGCCTAGCTCATGCTTCAATCTTAGAATTAATGATTGCAAACATCGATTCATGACTATTTGACTTAGTCTCTACTTGAGAAAGAGAGACCTAATTTAGGTTAACTTGGCTAACAAAGAATTAGGTTAATTGAGAGATTGATTAACCTAATTAAAGGGTTCAAACTAGGGATAGTAAGAACCCGACTTGAACTCATATCAACTGTTTTGTTTGATACCCATTTGGACTTGAGAAAGTAAAATTGAGCAAAATCACTCTCCGACCGAGAGGTATTGAGTGGGTAACGTAGAGTTGAGAGCTGTAATACACCCCAATCAACCAAACAAGTAGTAACACTTTAACCCATTAAGCAAACACCTAGGTCATGGTCACATCTCTAGGCTTTTAAACTATTTGAAAAAAAAATCATTCATCTCTAATCTATTTTCCTTAGCTTGTAATAATTAGAGTAACAGTGGAAGTAGAAATCAAAACTCTGTTGTGGAAGTGCAATTTTAGTCCATTTTCTTACTTCAAATATATACTACTAACACCCATCATAACTCTCTTTGGATTCGACCCCGACGCATAATTGGGTGACTTATATTGTATACGATCGTATCATATCTCTTATTGAGGTGTGTTGTGCACGTCACCAAGCCTTCTCTTGGAAGTTGTTAGCCGTACCGAGATGTTTTGGTATGATGGTGCTTACAGTAGGAGGTTCAGAATCGGCATCAGTTTCTTTGTCCTTGTTTTTCTTTGGGCCTCCACCAGAGAGAAAACCAAAGTTTTTAAAGAGCGTATTGAAAGAAGACATGGTAATAAAGGGTCAAAACTTTTGCTAAGAGAGTTGAAGAAGGTGTAAAATCTTCTAAGCAAGATGCGAGGAGGAAGAAAGGCTTATGAAAAATTTGAAAGTAAATAAGTGAAAATAATGAGTAGAAAGGAAGTTATATACGGCAAAAATCGTGCTCGTGATTACCTCGAAAATCGGCGATTTTTTTTCCTGAATCATGGTGTAACACGTGTTCGGGGTATTAAATACGAGAAGACGTGCATCCTTTCAAACGTTAGAGACTGCTCAGGAACTTTTCTTCCAAGAAAGGAATCTTTACCAACTTCTCGGTAGCACAAAAATATATCACCAGAAACCATGGGGCTAATGGTAGTATGACATGTAGAACTGGTAAATGTCAAGTCAAGCAACGACCAATACCGGATGCAACAAACTCAATCGACATCGGGTAAATCCCCAAGGGAGCATGGTCAACAGAAGAAGATCAGTATTTGCCAACAGATAACATTCAATGAGGGAATATTTTCTAACATTAAATGCGCGACCGTTGCAGAGAATATTTGCATTCATGGCATGCCGTTACGTGCTCATCAATGACTCTTTTATTATCATTTAAGATGAGCTTGATTCTAGGATTTCATTTCCCTAGGTAAAACTATAAATAACAGGCTCAGTTGTTGTATGACACGAAATTCTTTGCGAACATATGTTGTATTTTACTTTTACTCGCAATTAAACAACTTGACTTGCTCTCTACCATTGCTTTCACTTTTGTTTTCGAAGGCATTGCGCCGGGAGCCAGGTTTGTCATCTTTTTCGATTTCAATTGTTAATTTTAGTATTTGTTTTATCTTTTAATTATTTTTTGGATCAAATTAATTTACTTGATTAATCACTTAATAAATTAAACTGTACCGTTTTACGGATAAACAAAAAATTTCAACGCAATTGCTGCGAATAGATAAATAGAGAAAAGTCATTGGTCATCAAAACTTCGCCAGCACAACAAAATGAGCGGCATTTGCCATTGTGAAGAAGATGCGCAGAGTTAATTAAAGGAGATCCTTCAAATTAAATTCTTTTCCCGTTTCGTTTTTTTTTCCTTCCGTATTCTTTAACTAAAAAAAACATGGCTTTGCATCATTTGTTATTGTTGTCACGTCATCGCGCGTGGGTTTCACACATGTAGTATTTCGAAAATACTTGGCCAACACTGAAGGGTTCAAGTGGCACATGTTGGATATATTTTAAGTATCTAATAGCAACAAGGCTGAAGTTAGAGTGTGTCAATGAAAATTATGGCAACTTTAAGGGGTTATAGGTCTTAATTTTATAGTACTTTTTATTTTATCTTCAATAATATATTATTATAATCATATAATTTAAAATCACAAATTTTATGAGTATTGTTAATACGTTGACCGAAAGCTCTTTTGTTCTTTCATAAATTTCGTATTAAATAAATAATTGGCATATAAGTATATGTCGTGCTCTTGTCATGAGAAAGTTGCTCATCTTTAAATTAATTAATTTCTGCAAGTTATGTTATTATTAAAAATTAATTGTCACCTTATGTTTTCATCAATATTTACCCTATGTAATTGTTACCTAAGATGAAAATGGAGTAACGTGCTTTCTTTTACCCGCTATTGATAAGCCGCGAAAGTCACATGTGGAGAGAAAAGAGGCAAAAAAAGGCTGGTGTTTTCAAGTAATTCAAAATTCCCATGTTTTGTCCCCTCCTTCAACAATCATTTCATTTCCAACTCACGCCCACACATAACTTCGCCCACACTCTTCTTCAGAGTAATAAACAACTTCTCTACTTCCTTTAATTTTCAAATTCACTGCCACCAAAATTGCCGTGCGCCGCCGGGGGTGCTGCCTATTGTCACCGGGATCTGACGCAATGACTCCGCGTTGCTGACTCATTCCACGCAAGTAATAATGTAAAAGTTAGAGACAAGAGAACAAAGCCGTCTTTTTTCCTTTTTCCTCTTTCGTTTTCATTGACCTTTTCCCAATCCAAGTTGTACTACTACTTAATATTCTCTCCTTTACTTTATTCTAATTGATTGAGAGAAAAGAAAGAGATTCTTTTTAAAAAAAAATAGAGATGTATGGGGTGGCTCCGCCCAAGAGTTCAGATTCCGGCGGTGGTACCGCCGATCAGTCCGCCTTTATCCGGACTTATCAGGCCTGGAAAGGCAGCAATGTAAGTGATTCACCTTTTCCCTCTGCTCTTCTGTTATGCAGGTTTCCTATTGAGTATTACTGAGATCTCAGATTTTCTTTTGCAAGTTCATAATTTTTTGCTAGGAGTCGTTAATATCGAATTAGCATTTGTTGTCTGATATATTTGGAATTATTACGTTGTAAATGTTAGCTTAGTCATCTCTTAGAAGTACATAACATAAATCCAGAAGAGCATAATTGCTGTAAAGTTGACTCTAATAAAAGAATACACATTAAAGATGCATTTGTAGACTCCAAATCTAAACTTTCCTCCTATATTCCTATGAGATTCGTTTGGACAAACTTAAGTTCCCATTAACATTCTTAATTTGAGAAAAACGATTGTGAAAGTAACTTTTTTCATGAATTTTCTGCAAAATATGGCAAATCAGGTAAATACAAATACCTTAAGATGAATCCCAGGAAGAAAGAAGAAAAAGAAGCAATTGAGGAAAGCAGAGATCAATGCATAAATTTTAAAACTCTACCTAACTTTGAGATGCCTCAATATTCTGGTTGATGTTAAATAGAAGCAAAGTTCAAACTTAATTGGAATTTACTCGCCTAGCTCCCATGGAAGACAAGATGCGGAAAGCTAGGCTTAGATGGTTCGGGCACGTGCAGAGGAGAAGCCTCGATGCCCCGGTTAGGAGGTGTGAATGGATGGCCTTGACGGGTATGGGGAGAGGTAGAGGACATCCAAATAAATATTGGGGAGAGGTGATAAGGCATGGTGAGGCTGCAGATTTCCGAGAACATGGTCCTTGGTAGGAAGTTTTGGAGGTCGAGCAGTAGGTTTGTAGGTTAGGAGATAGGAGGCCAGTCTGATAGTGTTTTGTGTAGGCTGCTAGTGGCTCCAGTTGTGTCCTTAGTACTTCATTAGGGTTGTAGGTTAGGTCATAGGAAGCTAGTCTGGAAGTGTTTTGTCTTAGGATGTTAGTGGCTCTTGTTGTGCCCATATTATTCCATCGCGTTTGTAGTGCTGTGGCATTGTTACTGCTTAGTGTTACTGCTTTTCTCTTCTTCTTTTTTTCTGGTTAGTACGTTGCTGGTGTTATCTTTCTGCATTCCTTTGTTGTTACTGCTGCACTGTCTCGTTTTCATCTTATTGTGCCGAGGGTCTATCGAAAACAAACTCTCTATTCCTCCGGAGTAGGGGTAAGGTCTGCGTACACACTACCCTCCCCAAACCGCACTTGTGGGATTCCACTGGGATATTGTTGTTGTTGTTGTACTATTAAATATTAACAGATGTTTTTTATCTTTGCTTTCTGAAGAGTTGTACTGTTAACATGCTCTCCAAATTAGATGTGTAGTTGCTAAAATTTGACATTTTCTTGCAATTAATGAGTTCTTTAGGTAGCATATCTCGTGATTGCGCATACTTTTCTTGACATTATTGCCTCTTCATTGTGCAGAAATTTATTCTTCAAGGAAGGTTTATCTTTGGGCCTGATGTGAGGTCGGTCTTTATGACCATCTTCCTTATTGTTGCCCCGGCTGCTGTTTTCTGTGTCTTTGTTGCGAGGAAAATGGTGGATGATTTTGCTGGTGACTGGGGGTGGTCAATCATGATCGTCACTGTTGTTTTCACAGTTTATGTAAGTGTTTGTTTTTTGCTTCTGCTTCCACTGACTACATTATTTTTTAAAGTATAGTTTTATGGCTACATTGGCCTTCTAAATAGCAAGATAATAAATTATTCTGAAAACTTGACTACCTTTCCCTTGTTTGTGCAAATGTTATGTGTTTTACTCTGGCTATTTCCTTTTCTTGCTTGCATGATTTTCATTCAATTTGGGCATTGAATGGTGAATGAGTAGTCTGGGAGTTCATAGGTGACAAACATCTTTATTTTGGATCAGCAGCTTGCTTGCATGATTTTCGTTCAATTTGGGCATTGAATGGTGAATGAGTAGTCCAGGAGTTCATAGGTGGCAATCATCTTTATTTTGGATCAGCAGTTGGACTGGATATGGTATGTGGCAGAAAGCCTTTGTGATCGTGATGATTTAAGATTTTTGATCTGAATACATCGATCTTCTGCATTTATTAACTTTGTAGCTCGGAAGACATTTTAGATCAAGAATTTCATACGGAAATATTGCCGAGGACTTGGCTCTTTTGATTGGTGCCGCACTTGTATAAAAAGTGATTGGATCGATAGTTATGTGAAATCTGTCGACTCAAAAAAAAGAGATTGGAGATATTGTGGCCAGAAACGCAGATATATTTTGAAAATGTATTGGATTTGAAATATTTAGTTCATGCACCACATTTTATTCTGGCTGCACAAACTGAACCATTACCCTTGACAAATGGATATTGTTTCCTCAAGAGTGTTTACAAGGCTATTGCTATTGTTGATTGGCAATTGAGATCTTCTGAGCAACAAGAGGCATCATGTGATGTTGCCATTGACCATTGTCCATTCAAACCAAGTGAAAGTCCTCTTACGAGACTAGGAATGAGAGAGCGATTTTGGGCCTATATGGTGAACAAGATTTATGCTTTGCCGGGCAAGGAAATGATAGAGGAACGGCAGAACTCTTATGCTAGTACATATAAAAGCTGCTGACAATTTGTGAGAATCAAGCTGGTATGTTGAGTTGATGACGAAGTTTAGAAAAAAGGTGAAGATTGAATATCGTTGGAATCTGGAGTATTAAAGTATCACTGATTCTTTTTGTGACAAAAGATAAGATTCTTAACCCTTTCATATCTATGATCAACACTCTCCAGCTAAAGTAGGCTTTGAATGAGAACAGAGATTGGGTATTGTGTGATGATCGAGCAATGAGAGTTCTGAATTGGGTCTTATAAAAAAATCTGAATTGGTAAGTACTTGTTCTCTGGTGAACTGGCTGAACTTCAAATTTGCTTTCCTTCTGCCACTTCTTCAGGGTTTTAAGCAGAACAAATCAATTGCCAGGAGTTCTAAAAGTTTGTACTTCATTCTCCAAGTTCACTTTTAAAGAATGACATTTGAGATATTGTTGACCAATTCGCTTGGGCAAATGACTTTTGAAAGAGAATCAACTAATTCCTTAAGGAACCTAGGGAATCAGGAGGTCAAGAATTACAGTTAAAGCAGTAATCCTTGCACCTTGTCTTGTCCTTACATTAGTCTGTTCATGATGGAAAATGTTAAGTTGCTTGTATATTCTGTGCCGTACAAGGGAATGAATCTAGGTTCTTGCAGTCTTATGAATTCCTTGTAGATATTGCATGAAGGCGGGCGACCTTTATTTTCCCGAGTACACCATGAAGCAGATAACCTTCTCACTTCTTAGTAAGGAAATTTTTTACAATGTTCAGGCTAAACTTTTTAAGATAAATGAACTATTAATGGGTGGTTTTTACTGTAATCTCTTTTGTTTTACGGCTACAAAGCATGTAGATTTATGAGTCGATATGAAGTAATCAATATTTTCTTTCCAAAGGTTTTAGTCCTTCTTCTACTGACTTCTGGAAGAGATCCCGGTATAATTCCTCGCAATCCTCATCCTCCAGAACCAGAAAACTTTGAAGGAAGTACTCAAGCTGGACCTGGTCAAACCCCACAATTACGTTTGCCCCGCATCAAGGATGTGAATGTCAATGGAATAACTGTAAAGTCCAAATATTGTGATACATGCATGTTGTACAGGCCTCCACGTTGTTCACACTGCTCAATTTGTAACAACTGTGTCGAACGTTTCGACCATCACTGCCCCTGGGTCGGACAATGTATTGGACTGGTGAGTACCTCATTTTAAATACAAACATCTTCTTTGCATTAAAAGCTCTCTCAAAGAAATGCTTTTTCACTTTGCCCTTGATGCTACAATGCATTCATAACTTTCCTCTCAATCCATGGTTCTGTATTATACGGGTGTTGGTCATTGTTTTATTTTTTTATCTAGTACTAGTTTGATGTATGAAGGTACATTGGCACATTTCTTTTACCCTTTAGTTTTTTTTTTTTTTCTTATTCTTAAATTTCTCAGGACATGCACAACTAAGTTCATCGTCATGTGAAAACATTTCCTGCATAACTGCGCTATGGCGTGCCCTTTCCAAAATTCATAGAACTTCTCCCCTAAAAGCATGTTTCTGGGTCGTGGGAACTCTTCTTCCTCCTTAAGGTTAGCTAGAACAACTCATGAAAGAGCTACCAGTGTTTCCATTTACATTTTTCTTCCCCGCACTCTTCGGGCTAAGGGTGCTGGTCAGTTGTTGAGTGATATGTAAATCATTCAACCCTCCATAGCTGATATTGCCATTCTTGCAATTCTGTGCTCTGCTCAAGTATTAACGAATAAGCATATTTGATATTTTTGTTAGCACTGAGAATCTTTGTAACAAAATGGGTTTGTTAATTTTTGTGGTATCAATCTACTAAACAATTCCTTAATGAGTGGGTTTTGCTCTAAGTTGCTCGGACTCAGGGTGCGGGTATCCGATACGGGTATCGGATTCGGCAAAATCTAAATTTTAAGATTCGGGGATGCGGATCCGGATATGGATACGGTGCGGAGATTCGGCTAATAAAAAATAGAGCTATAATATTGTAAATTTTGAGAGATATTCTTGTAGAATTCAATCTTTTATTCTCCAAGATGGACATATTTTTTCATTCTCCTAAATCTGTTTTATTTTTTATTTTAAGAAATCAAAATCTCAATTTTTCTCCCCGATTTGTCGATGGACTCCGGTCAAAGTGTCCGAAGTCAGTTGACCGTATCCGGGACGTATCCCGCTCCCGTACCCGTTTCATATCTGGACGGGGACGGCAACAAAATCGAAGAGTATGCACAACTTAGGTTTTGCTGGAGAATGGTCTTTATTTTTCATTAATTTGTTTTACAAAAACTTTTAAGTCAGACCTTTTCTGATTTTGATGATTCTGTAGATTTGCCCTTTAATCTTAACCCAGTTAGGACATCTTGATCTTGAAGCTGCGATTGTGTAAGTACTTTAGAACTTGTATTAGACTCCTGCTTTTTGTATTTTCATGGCAGAAGTTATGCTGGTCTGACAGCAAAGGTTTGCTTCTATAATGCCTGAGCTTTCAGAAAAAGTTTCTGTAATGTTTAGTGTCTTGGCTTTCTAGCTCTAACCATATTATGTTTGTTGGTGCAGAGGAATTACCGTTTCTTCTTCATGTTTGTCTTCTCAACAACACTTCTTTGCATATACGTGCACGGCTTTTGCTGGGTCTACATTAAAAGGATCATGGATGGTGAGCAGACCTCAATCTGGAAGGCAATGGCCAAGACTCCTGCTTCTATTGTGCTTATCATTTATACATTTATATCAGTTTGGTTTGTTGGTGGCCTGACCGTCTTCCACCTATATCTTATTGGCACAAATCAGGTAATGTTTTTGTTCTTCAAATCTAATCCCCTTCTTTTTCCCATGCAAAGTGGCAAGCTTGCGCCCATGCTCTAGCTCTCTAACATGTAGATGGGTTCCAATTTCGGAGATTGAAGTATAACTTCTTTTGACATTTGAATCTTCTGTGTGCTTGCAGTCAACGTATGAGAATTTCAGATATCGGTATGATCGTCGAGTCAACCCATTTAACAAAGGTGTACTTCATAACTTCTTGGAGATATTCTGCACTAGTGTACCTCCTTCCAAGAACAACTTCAGGGCCAAAGTGGCAAGAGAACCTGGGATAGCACCTCGTGAAGTAGGAGGTGGTTTTGTTAGTCCAAACTTGGAGAAAACGATGAGCGATTTAGAAAGGGGAAGGAAGCCTGCTTGGCATGAGCCAGCAACAGGAGGAAATGAATTTGAAGGACAACTTAGAAATGACAATCAGTTAGATAAGGATGAAGAGCTATCAGTTATATCCTCAGAGCTAAGCGGTGCCACATTGGCAGATGGGCGTAGTATACTACACCCGAGGCGCTCTAGTTGGGGAAGAAGAAGTGGGACCTTGGAAATACCACCTGATGTTGTTGCTATGGCATCTGAGATTGGAGACTCAAATCGGATAACTGGCAGCAATGGTGCTTTCGCAACTGAAAACGGGCAATAGTGCTTGACCTGGGTGCTGTTAAAATTATTGTAAAAGAACTGGCAAGTGTAAAGATCATTAGCCAACGGTGATAGTGTTTATGGGTGGGATCAACCACTGTGAACTTAATCTTCCAGGCTTCTCTGTGTGTATATTATTTTCTTTCTCTTTTCCTTTTTGGGGTTTTAATTTTCTTTTCTTATGTGAAGGCAACCGAAATTCTTTGCAATGTGTTTATTTTGCAAGGGAAATTATTCTTGCAATTCATGGTCTTTTCCCCGTTCCCAATTTCTCGTATTCATCAAGTTCCTCTTTATGTTTCCCCGTCTCTTTTCTCTTTTTGCGCAGTTCAGTTGTTATAGATTCCCAAACTATGGTCCAGTCACTTTTTAAAAAATTGAACAATTTATGATAAAATAATTCCAGCTTAGAATAAAAGCTTTTCAGAAATGATTCATTTTCATTTGAGAACTTCAATTTTCCCTATTAATTCACTGTTTTCTTGTTTGTTTTAGATATTCAACGCAAAAGGAAGCTTGCACAAGTTTTTAATTTGAAGAAAAATAGCATTTTTATCCTTGTGCTATTGCATTATTCATGCTGTAGTCCTTATAATATTCGACTTAACACATTTGACCCTGAATTAAGCAGGTAAAGGACGAAAAGCACACAAATAATGTAACCACTCTTTTGGAACATTACATTATTTCTGTTGGAAAAAAAAACTAAGCGCACATTTACTCTCGCTGGTCTCTATTTAAACTTTGGATTCAAAATCGTAATATCTCGTCCCTTCTAAGAATTCAGTGAATAGGTGCAGCCTGCCAATGTTAAGGTTTATGTTACTGGCAACAATAGACAGCTTATTTCACTACAGGCAAAAGGACAAAATTCTTTTGGCCTTGGCAGTTAAGACATATTTCATGAGAATTTACTAGTAGTAGTTTAATTTTTGAGGGAAGGTGGACTGGATGTAGGTGTATGCAATGGCCTCGCTCATGAAGGTGAGAAAACGAGTAAAATAAAAATGAGAGCATCTCTGCATTTAATAAATTATATCATCACACATTAACTGTATTGAGCAGCAAGAAAAAAAATTCTGTTCTCTTTCAAATATCTTTTAAAAAGGAATCAAAAGGATTATCATCTCCATTTATAAGGCTAATTCTTCTTCAGTGCATGCTGCTGTGGAACCGTTTCATAATGATTGCGCTCATCTCCAAATAGCGTTGTGCACAGTGGGCTAAACAATTAGATTCACTGGAGCTAAACTTGCTTCCAGGAGTACCAGTAACACATTTGTCCCAGCAGGAACTTGTAAGCTTTGCAACTACTTCATTGAGCATGGCCCTTTCCTTCTCTTCCTGCATAAATGAAAAAATCAGGTGCAAACAAAGAAGAGCAAAACCGGGAACTGCCATTTTGTTAAAACCACTCTGAGAAAGTAGGGGCAATTAAATCAAATCAAGCAACAAAGGTGATGCAATTCTTCTTCCAACACAACTAGGAACATAGCAATGGTGACACATTGCCGCGACATCTCAAAACACTATCATAAGCCAGCTGGAGACTTTGATATACAATAATGTAACGGTAAAACAATAAGACGCGGGAAGACAGACAACAGATAAAAGACAAACCTTAAAATATGTGTATTGTTGGACTGACACACTGGAGAAATCCAAGGGCAATGGAAACAATTACCAGAAGTACTGAGCTTAAGTAGCAAGTGTTTTATACCTAGAATGTTTCTGTTTTGTCTGTTTCCTCTTTCTAGTTGGAATGAGGTAGTTAAAATGTTCTCATATGGAGTGAGACTTTTAAATCTTGTAACTCATTAATATAACATTCCAAGAAACCAGTAAACATTATTATGTTGAAACACAGTAGGTGTCTGTTAAATTTTTCTGTGCACTTTTCCCTCTTCTCTCTAATACATCAATGTAATAGAAACCTGAAGGGAAAAAAAATCCTTTTGGCCGCTTATAAGGTAAAGGAAGAAGGAAGTTAGTTGGGAAGCAGATGAAAGATTGCTGAAGAAAAGTTTTTACTGCAATATTTTACCCCTGAAAAAAAGGTTAATCTTTCAGTAAGCATATTGACACTAGGTTATAACATCTAGTAGGGACTGCAAGTAACGCGAGCAAATGACAATGAGGGAAGCTCGCCTCAAATGGCTTGGTAATATCCTATTTACACCTAAATATGCATTGGTATGTAGATATAACATAAGGATGATTGAATGTGCTAACAGGAAATGCGGTAGGCTAAAATCACATTGATAGAGTTGTATCAAAAGACCTGTAATCTATCGGAAGAAGCAAAGGACCCATAATGATGATACTGAATAGTTGAATTTAACGCCTAACCTCTATTATTACACTTACTTACGCTAGTGTCCAGCGATTGCAAGGAATCTTTTTAGTTTCATTAAAGATATGAATAGCAGTATAAGAATGAGTTTAAGATTTAGGGAACCTCTAGTTTTTGACAATTTTTCTTTGAAATACAATTCTACACTTTTAAAAGCACAAAGCCCCTACGGAAACATCATCCGTCTTTTTTACCCTTAGTAGGTGAACTCTCAAGTTGGATATAATTGTAATTTTAATCACTAACAAAATTTTTGTACAAGTTATTTGGATCATTGCATTTCTAAACGAAAAATTGGTTAGGCATTCTAACTCATATCTATTAAAGTATTATTAATTCAAGATTACTCTTGCTCTATATTTTACACTGCTATGCCAGCTCAAGTTGCTCGTATTTTGTAAGAAAAATTAAATTGATTACCTATTTTAATTGATATATTACAATTTAAATTGTGTTATTTAAGAATAGCCATGGGCAACTGGCGTCCTTCGTCTAGCAGGAATTCTGAGACAATTCTTCTTAGCTCATAAAAAATAATCATTATAGAATCTTTTTGGTGTGGTGTCTAATTTTTCCGTCCCACTTACAATTTAAAACTTTGCTAAACATTATAATAATGTTATGCAATTTTATTACTCAAAAGACATTATTTAATTTCTACTTATTTCTAATTTTTTAAAATTGTGTACTCTGGCGCGCACCCTAAAACTAGTTTAGTACTAAGTGAAACAAAACTTGAACATAGTAAGATGGCATATAGTCAGCTCCAACTATTTTAAGATTGAGGCACAGTTGATTGACTAATCGATGTTAACTAAATTATATAAGGAAAAATCAGCAATGAAGACGTTCTTATATGCCGTTGCAAAATAAACGAGCTGCTAACCTTAAAAGAGTCATAAAAGACAGCTTTGCATTATCAAAAGCAAAATCATACATGATATTACTAGCTCATACACAGATGTACATAATGAATATTTGTGCTAGAGCACCATCATATATTGAATATGCATATCTTACAAATTAAACCAAACTACAGACAAGATTAAATCAAAAAGCTCAAAGTGATAATTTACTACCCATATCATTCAAACAATATACACTAAAAAGAAGCATTAATGATCCAAATATTAACAAAGGTTTAATGCCCTGATAAATTTTCAAAATATTATGCCAAAAGAACCGTTCATATCCAAAACTAGATCAGTTTACGAATATCAAAGCATAAACCATGGGGAAATGAAAAACTCAGACAAGTGAATACACATCAAACAATATTGTAATGAGTGAACTTACACTGAGAAATTGCTGCAATTCAGGGGAACTTAGGACTGAAGGATCCATGGAACTTTTGGAGGTACAAAAATGATATTTTCTGGAGAAGAGTAAAGATTTCTTGAGTAGAACCTATGTAAAACCCTAACAAAGTCGGTTGAAGCCGACGGGCTATATCAGATGGCTATAATTGGATACTAGAACTAGGACAGGCCCGTTACCTACCAAATTCGGATTATTAGCCCATTGTTTTCTGTTATGCATAAGCCTGTTAAGGGTTTGTTGGGCAAGTTACATTCGACAAATCTTTTGTAAAATTGCACGCGCCCTATTTGGTCACCCCCATTTAACTTATATCCATTTTTTAAAAAAAATTTAACTTGTACCCACTTTTTAAATAACTTCAGCACGGGAGCTCTAGAGCTGAAGTTTGCCAGTTACAAAACAAAAACTTCAGCTCTAAAGCTGAAGTTCGCCAGTTACAAAACAAAAACTTCAGCTCTAGAGCTGAAGTTCGCCAAATACAAAAACTTCAGCTCTAGAGATGAAGTTCGCAAGCTGCTTCAGCCCCGTCTACTAGAATGCTGAAGTTTTGCGTGATTGCCTTTGCTACTTCAGGCTCATATGCTGAAGTTATACGAAAAAGCGGGTACACTTGTAATTTTTTTGCAAAGCGTGCACAAGTTAAAATGTGACACAAAAAGCGGGTATAGATGCAAATGCCCAAAATCTTTTCCTTCATATACAATATTTGAAACTTATTTACTAAAATTATCCTAATTTTATATATTACCCGCCTTAAACATAAATTACTTACGAATTTTATAAAATTTATTATTAGTGTCTTAAATTAGGAGATTTAGTTATATCGTTTTCCTATTTTCTCTCCACTTATCTTTTAATAAAACTCTTTCCAATTATGTATTACCTATTTTAAGCCATAACAAACGGAACTATGCTACCCAATTAATATATGCCTTTAATTGGATGGAAGATTTCTTCGCATATTATATTCTGATAATTTCAGACAAGACAAAGCATATTAAATTTAGAAGAGAAAACGAAGTTATGTTTATTATTGGAAAGATTTCTTTGAAGTAGATTCAGTCCTTACTTGAACGCATTTGTTTCCAAATTTGTTTCTGTTTCCATCTCTACGATTGCTCTACTTTATTTTTACTGAACAATTTTTGAATAATATTGTCAAACTACAACACCAGTCGCAGTTGAATCAAAAATCATAATTAGCAGATTCAAAGTTTTACTAGATTTCAAAATTCAATCGCCCCAGACTTTGGATTCAACTTTGTATTAGTATTTCCAACAAGAATATATGCTACACATTTAATTTCTCACACAAAATTCAGATCTCACATAAAACTCAATTTCTCCAAAAGTGCGACGATGACGCTTTTTATGTGAAACTCGAAATTTCTCCACCCATATCATTCAGTTCCCATCAATATTCAAGTTTTTTAGTTCATACAAATATGAATCAGTGCACATGAGCCGATTCGTAATTCATTCTCTACTTTTCCTTCCTTAATAAATCAATTGAGAAAAGAACAATATACGGTACATCAACATACAAATTATTAATAAATTTCGTACAAAATTAATGCGAATTTGAATATCTACAACAACATACATAGTAAAAACAAATTTCATACAACTAATTATATATTATACAACTTATTTACAGCTTATCTACAACTTTCATACACTAGTTCTACATAGTTAAATACAGGTACACTATCATACAACTTAAATACAAAATTTATACAATATGTCTTTTGTATAATTTGTATATGATTTATACATAGTAAAAACAAATTTCATATAACTAGTTATATATTATACAACTTATTTATAACTTATCTATAATTTTCATATATTATTTCTATCCAGTTAAATACAAACACAATATCATAAAACATAAATACAATTTTTATATAAAGTTTATACAATATGTCTTTTGTATATATTTTATATTTGATTTGTATATATTTTATATTTGATTTGTATATATTTTGTCTGTGGTGTGTGCTTCTTCCTCTCTAAAATTTCAATCAAAACTCACTCTCTTAACAATTTTGATATATATCAACAACTTTATATAAAAAGATAGTATTGATAATGTAAATACAAACTTTATACAACGATTCATACATTATACAACTATTTTTCAACTTTCACACAACATTCAAATAACAACGGAATACAATTTACATACAATTATAATACAACTTTTACTGCAATTTCGTAACTATATTGTACGTCACGAGTTCTTCTTCTTCTTCTTCTTCTTCTTCTTCTTCTTCTTCAAGTTTCAATCTAAAATTCAGCCAAAATCAAGTTTAATCTTCACCAAAACACTCTCAAAATGAGATATAAACTCCAAACAATATTCTTAAATGTTTGCAAGCCAACAACACTCACTCCAAACAAATAATGGTATTTGAAAGCCGAAATTCGATTCCAAGGCTTCAAAACTTTTTAATGGTTGTCAATGGTGGAGAGTCAAACACCTTCAAAATTTATTGATTGACAATTTCAATTTGAATACCAATTATGCAACATGAAAGAAAATTACTAAGTTAAAACGATTGAAATCCATTAATGAATCCATTAAGAAAAAAAAGATAGAGAGGGAGAGAGAGAGAGAGACGAAAAACAGAGAAGGAGCAAAAAATAGAGAGAGAGAGAGAGAGGGCACGCATAAAAGGATAAGGAAATAACTCATATTCCTTATTCAATTCATAATATAAAGGAATGCTTATTGAAAACTTATTTGTATATAATTGGTAAATTGTATATGACCATATAATTAAATTGAAACTTGAGTAGGGAGGGTAATAATGTTTTAAAAAGTGTATAGGAAGGTAAAACACCGAGTCGGCTCCTATGCCGCTAGCTATGCCCTGCTCTGCTAGATAAATATACAAAAAAATGTATATTATATGTGTATTATTTATTAATATATAAAAATATTTTACTGTCTATTATTTTTTAGAGCGGCCATACATTGTAGTTTTTCCTTTTTCTTTTACAACCTAGAAGGTGTCATTACTTCGAAGTTCTTTTTGCTCGAGTGATTTTGAAGAATTTGTTAGACACTACAAAGCAACTAACCTAATTTGGATTTATTTTAGGAAGGATTACACAATAGATCACTCCATAAGGTGACCTTGCAGTATTTTAGCCCAGTTACAAGTTTGCAAATGTGTAGCCAAATATCAATAAACTCATATACGAAGAAAAAAAAAATCTTTTTTTTATTCTCCAGTTCTTCCGGCGTGAAAGATCCTTGAGTTTCCATTTTCCTTTTTCCCTCATGTTATACATACCTATCCCATTTACAAAAATGCAAAAACAGACGCGAGAAACCTAAAATCTCTTCTTCTTCAATGCTAATCTTGTTAAATTTTAAATATAATTTTATGAGAAATTTGGAGTGGGTATTGTTTGAACTTATTAGAAATAGTCTAAGTAGGTTGTATACAAAGTTTGAAGTCATTTGATGGAGTTTTGGACTAGTTTTGAAGAAGAATTGCAAGTGAAATCGTATAAGAAGTTCGTCAGAGATGTTTATACACTTTTATACGACATTATACACTTTTATACAAAGAGGTACATTATGTATATAGTTGTATAAAAGTGTATAAAGATGTATAAGCACTGTAAAAAAATATTGGTGATACATATGTATATACGTGTAGAAGAAGACGAATATGTAGAAATTTACCAAATACATGTAAATAATGTTTTATTGTGTATGAGAGTTGTTTATACACTATCATATACTATTTATACAATTTTATATATTATTATACAGATGAATCCTATCGATGGAGCTTCACATGTTCTTCTTCTTTGTTGGGGATCTTCTGAAATTTAAGTCAAATCTAGCTTATATCTACTCCAAATTACTTCAAATTTAAGTTTTGAACTCCTCTTGATGATTCCAATCAATTGGGACAACACCCAATTCAAACAAATAACAAATCAAAAAACGCAATTTTTGAAATCGAAGCTTTGAAACACCTTTAATGGTGACTTCTATTTTTAAAGTTTTTAATCAACCACTGAAATTAGAATTACACATGGAATGAGAATAAGACTGAGACCATGACAATACCTTCTTTCTAATTTGATGATCCAACAACCTACCAAGTGAACCTCTTTAGTGCAAACACAATTCTATCTACTCTATTGAAGGAAGTGATCTTCATACGTCTCCAAAAAACTAATTCTTTTATGTATTATTTTTTATTCTTCATCAATATAAGGCTGGCATGCGGGTCGGTTAGGCCCGGGTCCGGGCCCGCGAGCCCATATGAGTAGTGGACCTAAACGGGCCTAACCGTTTAAGCCCGGGACCAGGTAGGAGTGGGGCTGATAAGTGGGCCGGTCCTTTGAAAAAAGCCCTCGAGATCAGGACTGTTTGGACCGGGGACCGGCTCCTAAGTGGGTCGGTTCAACCGGTCCTAAACAGTCTCAAACGAGTCCAACGACTATTTTTTAAAAAGAATTTAATTCCAAATTTTTTTTAGCCGTTAGAAAAGTTTAAAAAATGGTCGTTGTCCTGCAAAAATAGTCATTTGCTATTTCTAAAATAGCCATTTAACCCCCTTACCCCCCCTCCCCCCCCCCCCCCCCTTCCAACATTGTTTTAACCCCAAACTTTTTATAATTACACTTTATCCTATTTTCAACTATAAATACCCCCTCATCCTTTCATTTTTCTCACAAAATCATCAATCTCTCTCTAATTTTCTTCTATAACTGCTTACTTTATTGTTGCAATTTGTGAAAAATTGTGAAGTTGGTGAATTGAAGTATTCAAGTCTTCAACGATATATAGTTTTCAACAAGTTGTTCGTCAATTCGGTAAACTCGTTCCAACTATTAAGTTTTAATATTATAGTTTTGTTTGATTTACTTTGTATAATAATAATTAAGATGGCCTATTCTTTAAAAAAATATTTAGTAAAAGTAAGGGAAAATCCAAAATTGGTGAATCTAGTGGCCAAGATGTTCCTCTCCCACTTCCCCCGGTTCCCCGACCCAAACATGTTACTCGTCCTACACCTGCTATTCTTGATAGCGATAACACTTTATTATGGTTTAGCACTTGAAGATGAGGAATTGTCTACACTTCCGGAAGCAATAACCTCAATTAAAATAATTGCTCAAACTATTTATAGTGCTTATCAAATTGCATTAGATCATGCTAGCCAAATGTTCTAACTCCTACTTCTTCTAGTTCTCAATCATCTAAAAGAACTGCGGGAGTAAGAGGACTTAGTGCTTGGGCGGGGTTCAGGGGTTCTCAAGGTTCTAGTACTAGTGATTGTTCACAACTAAATGAGCTTGAAGTTTATTTGTCGCAGGGAATTGAGGAAGTGAATCACGACGACTCCTTTAATATTTTGGAATGGTGGAAGGACAAAGAAAAATACTTTCCTATTCTTTCAAGGATGGCTTGAGACATTTTAACTATTCAAGCTTTAACGGTGGCATCAGAGAGCGCTTTCAGTCAAGCAAGACTTTAACTCGGTGATTATAGAGCGTCTATGAGGGAGAGCTTGGAAAAATCAGTACTTTTCAGAGATTGGATCCGTTCGGAACGAAGAAACTTTGGACTTGCTGAATCACCACCGGAGGTAGACGAAACTTACGAAGAAATGCTAGCTGAACTTGCGGAGGATGATGCTTCGCCCGGAAGCGGTGATGAACAAGCTTCTTTTCCGCCACCACCAAACTTTGAAGGATTTATGAAATTTGTAAGAGATACAATGTAAATTAATATGTAACTTGTATTTTGACACATCTTGATTAGTTTATTTTTCTTCTCAATGGTGGTATTAGCACCTTGTTGTGCTCATTACATTT